>JAYMTF010001732.1:0-21614 GCA_036897485.1 Pelargonium nanum | reverse complement strand
TTTTTATGGTTCATATTCACATTTACAAGCTAAATTAATAAAAATTACGCAAAATACAAAATTAAACAGAAATGGAATAAGTAAAAGTTTTTTTTTGAATACGAAATAAATAAACCTAAGGCACAGACCAGATATAGTACTGCAAAAATTAATGGCTTAAATGTCAATTTTTTTATATTTATTTTAGAAAATGTCAATTTCAAGCCTAACAATGAATTCGGATTCAGAACGTACTAAAAATAAACAAAACAACACTCGTACGCGTCACTGCTTTCTCTTCCCAGCTACCATTCTTAACTTCCACTTGACTTCACCAAACAAGCACATTCCTCCTTTTTACCATACCCAAACCCTCTTCTCTCTTCTCTCTCTCTCCATTCTCTACTGTAAATTCTGGTTGCTTGTTTTGAGAAAGATTGAATCAGCAAACACTGCAGCTGCGAGGTTGTTTCGGAACCTAGTTCTCTCTTTGTTCTGCTAAATTTGATCCATGCCTATAATTTTCTCTCTTTTTGCTTTTCTTTGCTGTTTTTAGTTTAATTGTGATCATATTAGCTTGTTAATGCAACCGATCGCTCCTGCGTAGCCTCCGAGTTAGCCATGCGTGTGTCTTAGTAGCAGCACCCTTGTGTTTTCCTGGAATTGATTTAGCAAGCATATTTAGGTTTGGTATTGTTAAAATTCGACGCGTCGTCTTGATAAATAATCTAATTCAATTAGTAGCTCATTTCCGTTTTTTTTTTATAAATAAATTTATTTGATCTGCTTGAACTGGTGTCATGAGGTTTTTGCGTCAGTTCTTGGATTTTGCCATTAGTAGCTGATTTCTGTCTCGATAAGTTATCAAATTCAATTGGTAGCTCATTTCTGTTTTTTATTTTTTTATTTTTTATTTATTTTCTGGAAATTTATTACTCGATTCTTTGGTTTTTCGATTTAGTAGGTTTTGTATCATTTTAGATTATGCTCTTTACTACTCCATCCGTCCCAAAATAATTCCTCTTGTATCCCCATGGACGTAACAAACTTAATGGATACTTACTAACATGTTATAGGATACTTTTGGTACCTTTTGCACAACTAACTTCCTAAAAAGAGACTTATTTTGGGACAAAGGGAGTATTTAGTAAATGTTGGCAGCTTCGTTTGTATAATTGTCTAAACTATGATAGTGTGAGTTTATTTAAATTTGATTGTAACAAACTCAAGTGGTTTCTTCTTCTTAATTTATTGTTGGAATAGTGTTATGTTTAAATAGTATTTGAATGTTGGAATAGTGTTATGTTTGAATAGTATTTGAATGTTTTCTTAAACTTGGTATAGGAACTTGACGAAGGAACATGGGAAGAACAAATTAGGTTCATGTTTGTCAACTGGGTGGAGGCTGTGATGGAGTTCTTTTCTTCTTGCCATCTCAAAAGACCTAATGCAACTCTATGGTTATGGATTTCACTTGTACTTTTGCTAAACAGTTGCAAAGGAGTAGTCCCCGATTCTAATTATTTGATTGGTCTTGGAAGCTATGACATCACAGGACCAGCAGCTGATGTTAATATGATGGGATATGCTAACATGGAACAGGTTGCCTCTGGCATTCATTTTAGACTGCGAGCTCGCTCTTTCATTGTGGCAGAACCACAGGGAAACCGGGTAGTTTTTGTAAATCTTGATGCTTGCATGGCCTCACAACTCGTGACTCTTAAAGTGCTTGAGAGGCTGAAGTTAAGGTAGCTTTCAAATTTTACATCGTGTTCTGAGTTATAAACTTAGATTAGTACATTAATCCATTAAAATTATTGTAGAGTTATAATTATATAATGTTTTACACTGTTTAAACCCTTGAACTTACATTGTTTGAAACTATAAACTACTTGAACTTGTAGTTTCAGAACTATCTATTTCCATCTGATTGTAGTCATACAATGTTTGTATTGACAGATATGGGGACTTATACACTGAAAAGAATGTTGCTATTAGTGGAATTCATACCCATGCAGGTCCTGGAGGTTATCTCCAATACATTGTATATATTGTAACATCTCTTGGATTTGTGCGTCAGTCATTTGATGCCCTTGTTGATGGCATTGAGAAAAGCATTATACAAGCTCATGAAAATCTCCGGCCCGGATCAATATTTGTTAACAAGGGTAAGGAAAACGACCCTTATGCTCACCACATTATTTGTCTGCATTTTAACATAACTAAGTAATTGTTTTCCACTTTTCCATTATTTCCATCTTGCCCCAATTGTATTGCTCTTCCAAGAATTTACAGGAAAAAGATAACAAATGAAAAAGCTTTACACACACACACACACTATAATTGGAATTTAACTTAACTATCTTGTTCAGTCTACAAACTGAATAGCTCAAGAAATGTATAATTTCCCTTTGAGATTAGATCAAGTTAAAAAGATAAGCAAATGAAAAGCTTTACACACACACACACACACACAAACATTATAATTGGAATTTAACTCTCTTGTTCAGTCTACAAACTGAATAGCTCAAGAAATGTATAGTTTCCCTTTGAGATTAGATCAAGTTTATGGGGTATTTTTCTTCAGTAGGCTATGATTTTCTGTTTTTATGTCATAAAGAATCTTTATTGATACTATAGTAGCAACTCTACACATGTAATTATGTCTTGTCCTGCACTCTTGCTCATGTCTGGAGATGTTGCACCATATGTCAATAAAACAATTTTATTAGAAAAATATCATTGACCTAGTAATTAGGTTATGCAATAAGATTCAACCATGCTCTATGCCTCTATATATATATTTTTTTTCCATAAAAAATTAGGTTATGTAATTATGATTTATTGGTGAAAAAAACTCGGTCTAGCTTCGAGTGCAACCCACTTGCGTTGCATGAAAAGCTCATAATGATGGTTGTTAGACTATCCAATACTTCGAACAATGTAGGTGATGCCTTCATATATCTGACATAGGCTATCTTGTTTACATTTTTAGCAATAGTTTCCTTCTGGACTTTATTCCTTGTTGAACTTATACGTTGCCTTTATAAAAGATCTTGGGAGGATACACATGGTTCTCATGTAAAATTAACTTATAACCTCCATTGTTATCTTCTTAGGCACCATGAATATGTCATACACCTATAATCTATTTTCATATTTTCAATTTTCAGGAGAGCTCTTAGATGCTGGTGTAAACCGTAGTCCCAGTGCTTATCTCAACAATCCTGCAGCAGAACAAAGTAAATACAAGTATGATGTTGACAAGGAAATGACCCTCTTAAAGTTTGTAGATGAGGAATGGGGCCCAGTTGGTAGCTTTAACTGGTTTGCAACTCACGGAACTTCTATGAGTCGAACAAATTCATTGATAAGTGGGGATAACAAGGGGGCTGCTGCAAGATTCATGGAAGACTGGTTTGAGCAGAATGGTGTTGCGAACTCATATGCAGATGAAACTGAAACCGATGAAATTCCCCGAAGAATTTCAAACATAATCCCCACCTTTCATGATAACCGTAAGTCACTTGCTTTATGGAAAGATTCACGGCTCGAATTTTGGCATCTGAACTATCTCTGGTTTGCTGTTTTATAGGCTGCAGTTCAGTTGATACTCTAGTTCATTTTAGAAAGGGAAAAGTATCTAGAGAAAAACTAACTTCTTAAGTTTTGTTATGAATAAGAATGGATAATCTACCTAAGGGTTTGACTTACGTTTAACAATGAAAGACCCCGTGCTATACTAATTGAGTCCTCCACCTAAACTTTTAGGTTGGAGTAAAGTTAAAAATGAAAATCTAGAAATATGGACAGATCTAGTTTGAACTGCATGTACTAAATCTATTTAGTCTTCAGGAGGTGCATATATGGCCGCAGATGTGAAGAATTTTGTAATGCACACGGGAAGGGCTTGTGTAGGTGGGGAAAAAGTAACTTCACATGTTGAATTTCTACAATCTTTCTTGTGCAGATCACAAGTTACTGGAGGTTGCTGCATCCTTCCAATCTGCCCCAGGTAAACGAGCAACCAGAACATCGAGTGTTGCAAGACGTGTGAGAAATGCTCTCAGACAAGCTGACAAGCCTGGATTTGTTTCTGCATTCTGTCAGTCAAACTGTGGTGATGTTAGCCCAAATGTGCTTGGAACTTTCTGCATAGACACCGGGCTACCTTGTGACTTTAATCATAGTACTTGTGGTGGAAAGAATGAATTATGCTATGGCCGAGGACCAGGGTATTGATTGTTTACCTATTGAAGCTTTTGATGTAAATTCTTTTTGTGTATATTGTACCTATGAACCACTAAATCAAATCGCTCACATGAACTGCAGTTACCCCGATGAATTTGAAAGTACACGTGTTATTGGAGAAAGGCAATTTAGAAAAGCAAAGGATCTTTTCAACACAGCATCTGAACAGTTGGAAGGGAAGGTCGACTATCGCCATGCTTATGTAGACTTTTCCAAGCTTGAAGTTGTACTTCCTAACATGGGAGGGGAATCAGTGAAAACTTGTCCTGCTGCAATGGGATTTGCGTTCGCTGCAGGAACAACAGATGGACCTGGGGCTTTCAATTTTCAACAAGGAGATGACCAGGTAATCAGTATTCTATGCTCATCTAAACTATCACTTGGCTCATAGGTCTCACTCATTAATGTTATATAATAATATAATTCTTGTCTTTTTATGTAGTTATTACTTACAAAACTTTTAATATCAGGGAAATCCCTTCTGGAGGCTTGTTCGCAACTTTCTTAAAACACCAAAGAAGGAGCAAATTGATTGCCATCATCCAAAACCTATTTTGCTTGATACTGGTGAAATGAAGAAACCGTATGATTGGGCGGTGAGTTGATGTTTCAAGCCTTGTATGATCATACATTATGTGATTTGGAAATAGTAATTTAGTGTTCCTAAACATGATTGTGATCTGAAGGCCTTTCTTCTCTGGGCACATTATACAGTGCCTCCTAGTTCGTTATTGACTATGAACACTTCTTCCTGATGCCTCTGGGAACCTCCACCAAGAATTTTGATTACTGGGTGAAAAATTGGTGGTTTTACTTATATATTGGTCTATTCGTGATTTTTGCAGCCTTCAGTACTTCCAATCCAGATCTTCCGAATCGGGCAGCTAGCTATTCTCTGTGTACCTGGAGGTAGTAGCTTGTTTTGCTTTGCTTCACTTTTTTCTACTAAGATTGTCAGAACCAGAATTTTTAGACTGTGTGGCTAGTCTTATGAGTTCTATCCTAGTCGTGCTAACTAGGGTTAGTGCAGCCCTCCTAGAATATGCGGTGATAAGGCAGAGTTTTAAGCTTTCTGGCGCAGTCTGCACTTATCATATTGCAGCAATGCTTAGTGCTTTATTGTGAAAAAATGATAAAAATTATTATGCTAAGAGACTATTTTCTATGTTGCCCTGATTTGCAACCTATGATCTCTCTAGGATTTCAATAAATCTATGAATAGGGAATATGGCTTGCTTTAGAAGAGGGTTATCCAAAAAACTAGCTATAAATTTCTTCACGCTCTTGACCTACCTTGAAAGAAACATATTAAGTGGCCAATAGAAATTATGCTGGCCATCACATCCTTGAAGTTTCGTTTAGACTCCCTTCAACCATATGCTTCTACTTTGGGTCAATATGTGTCTTTCAGCTCACAAGTTTCTTATATTTTGTCATTCACAGAATTTACAACAATGGCCGGGAGACATCTTCGCGATGCTGTGAAGGCAGTGCTTAAAAGTAGCGGCGATGGAGCATTCGACGACAATGTCCATGTTGTTATAGCAGGGTTGACTAATACATATTCACAGTATGTCACTACTTATGAGGAGTACGAAGTCCAGAGATATGAGGTTAGTAGTTTAGTTTCATGATTATATATGCGTGGAAATGGAAAGGTGGACATTCAATATAAAATGGAGGGAGTCTTAGGTAGCGTTTTTTTTCTTTGTGTTCCGTAAAATTGTTACACCCAAATGGTCAACTAAATTTAATGTAGGAAAGATTAGAGTGTTGGGTCTTTCATTTTTTGGTTAATGGAATTACGTTCTGCTGCAAATGGTGTTGAGGTGGTTAAAGTAAGTCACACGTTGGATAAATATAAAAGAAATGAGCTACATATAATCATTATAATTGTGCATGTTGCATGGTGCAACTGTTCAAGTGAAACTCTACAAACAAGTTTGACCTTTTAATATGTTGCCTCCCCCGTGGTCTCCGGCCGCTTGCAGATGGACATGCCTGCAGCGGCCCACGTGAGAAAAATACTTACACGTGAGGAAGAGTGGATTTAAAAGGCCCGATTGTGCACGTGTCAAGCCGACCGATAAAAGAAAAATGCGAGACTTGCACGCGAAGGGGAGTGTTGAAGTTGGTGAAATAAGTCATTTTTCATAAATATGAAAGTAATAAGCTCAAGTCATTATATGTAGCCCAATTTTGAAAATTTAACAAATGGAAAAGACACTCACTATTTACATGGAGGATATATTTGCATAATCTGTTAAATTTGTTTGTTAACCCCAGTAATAGACTATGTTGCTCCAAAGTTTCTATTTAGAAGCTTTTAGGCCATAAATGAACCTTGAACCTTGCTATCACGTCAGTTTAACAAGTGTGCCTCTTAGTTGAAATTTCATTCCAATATTCTTTTGCACGTAAGTCGTGACACCCAAAAATGCAAAACTGGAAAAAGGTTGGGAGAATGGTGATTATAAACCTTTATTTTAGGACTTTTTAATCATCTCTTCCCTGATTGTCCTCTTCTACTTTGCTTCTCAGGGTGCCTCCACGCTGTACGGTCCACACACACTCAGAGGCTACATTCAAGAATTCACTAAACTCGCCAGCGCGCTTATCAGTGGCCAACCTGTCGAGGCAGGCCCTCAACCTCCCGATCTTCTGAACAAGCAAATTTCCCTCCTTACACCAGTCGTGCTTGACATGACCCCTCCCGGCGCAAACTTCGGGGATGTCAGCTCTGATGTCCCGCAAAACTCCACCTTCAAAGAAGGCGACACAGTGTCCGTCACCTTCTGGTCTGCTTGCCCCAGGAATGACCTCATGACTGAAGGTACTTTCGCCCTTGTGGAGATCCTCCAAGGATCGGATAATTGGATCCCGGCTTATGATGACGATGATTTCTGCGTGCGGTTCAAGTGGTCGAGACCTTCAAAATTTAGCACTCACAGTCAAGCAACCATTGAATGGAGAATTCCAGAGCATGCAGCCACAGGTGTGTACAGAATATCTCATTTTGGTGCATCAAAGGGCCTTATGGGTTCAATTCACCACTTTTCAGGTTCATCAAGTGCCTTTGTGGTCAAATAAGAAAGGCTATGGTCATGGTGCTTGTACTTTGTATATGGAAGATTTTGAACATGTAATATCTGAATCTGATGTTCAATATATGAGTTGTTTGTGGCTTGAAGCAATATTTTATTCCATACCCTTATTCAAGAAGGTATGTTTGTTTTCCTCGTCATAAGACATCATATTAGGCCAATTGCACATAATTCAGATTTTGAGCAACTTAGTATTAACAAAATCTTGAATTTCATAGGCATGAATCCAAATTTTCTTTGCACATTTTTTGTCACAAGACACAATTAATTGCTAAAGGTATAACTGGTAATACGGCCGTAGGTCTACACGTCAGTCCTAACTTGTCTAGACATTATGATAGGACCAATAAAAAGTTGTAAAATATGAACGCACGAGTTTTTGGTGCTTAGACCCATTAGAGTCGGTAGTTTAAATTTGAACTTGCGGACACCCGAAATTCAACCAAACCAACTTTTGGGTCAGACAAACCCACACATTTTCTAACAACCATCGTCAAGATAAGTGGTTTAAGGCGCTTGTTTCTCTTGAGGTCTCAAGTTCGAACACCGGTTGTTACGACTTGCTTATAAAAAATAAAATAAAAAACAAACCCACACATTTTCTATTGCGAAGTAGCGATGAGGCTAAACGACACCGTGTAGAGGATTACCTTTTGCACTCCAAGAAATTGCATCTGGAAAATAGTCTTCATTAGTATCAGCGTTGTCCCGTAGAACCAGAACCCCGCCAATCTGCGATTTTCACTGCTACAAGTACACTCACATTTCCGAATTTCAAAACAATCCTTCCAGAGCTCCAAACGAGAAACGCTTTTAGGGTTTACACCACTCTCAGATTTTTTTCCGGTGAAGCAGTATTTTCTCTCCGATTTCAACAATCAGTCTCGGTCTTCGTCGATTCTCCACCTCAACGAAGTAGCAGAAGTCGAAATGTCGGTTCAAGAGTATCTGGACAAGCACATGCTCTCTCGCAGAATCGAAGAGGCCGTTAACGCCGCCGTTAGGGCCAAAGCTCCCGATCCCGTCCTCTTCATCGTAATTCTTTTTTCATTATCTTTTGCTATTCTGTGGAGATTATACGGTTCATTGAGGTTTTCTTTGTTCCAAACAGTACTGAATTTCTGATTTTATCTGTATTTTTTGTTTGATTTTGCAGTCCAATCATATGAAGAAGGCTGTTCCTTCTGTGATTACGAAGATCAAGGCTAGGCAGATACTTGACAGCCGAGGTATACCAACTGTTGAAGTGGACTTGTACACCAACAAAGGAATGTTCCGTGCTGCTGCTCCTAGTGGTGATACCTCTGGAATGTAAGGTTTCTCAGTTTTCATTATCATTTGTGCTTCTGAAAATTTGTTGAGAGGGAAAAGTGGAGGACTATAGTTGAATTATATAGCTCTGTTTCAAAATTACTTGATGATCAAATTCTAATGCAATAGAATAAGTTTCTCATTTTAGAAGATTTCAACCATTAAATGAAAGAATTCTAGTAAATAAAAGAGGATTCCAAGGATCAAATCTGACTGAATTTAGTTGCAATTATTGAATAGATTTTTTAGTTATTTATAATTCTGGGAGGTCTCAAAGGGAGGTAAGGTATTCAGAAACCTGATTTCATGAAGTACCATGTAATTTTGATCCTAGGTATGAGGCCGTTGAATTACGCGATGGAGACAAAGGAACATATCTTGGTAATGGTGTCTCTAGAGCTGTTAAAAACATCAATGAGAAGATATCGGAAGCATTGATTGGTATGGATCCAACTCTTCAGTCTCAGATTGATCAGGCCATGATAGACCTGGACAAAACAGAAAGGAAGGTACTCTCTTCTTTTTCTTTTCCTTTTTCCTATTTATTGGTTCATTTTCTGTTTCATTGATGTGGTTAGTTGCGCTCATGATATCTATTGTACATTCTTGTACGTGACATGACAACATAATTTCATATGTTTAAAAGAGCATCTCTAGGGTCCATGCTAGTATGATACTTGCCCAAAAATGTTGTCATGTAACATAAGATGGTATCCAGATGTTCAAATTAAATTAGTTTGGGAGCATTGTAAATGATGAGCCACTTTACACTAACAGGCAGCCATTGCAGTATATAAAAGGTCCGGCCATCTGATTCTTGTTCTTTTCCAGTTTTCCCACTATTGATCGGCTAAAATTGGCAAGTCTTGGTTGACTTCAGGTTTAGAACTTTAGATTGTATCAAATGTGCAATTCATTTCTTATACAGTTATACCCAATTAGAAGTGCATCTACTTAGCTTTTCTTGCGAAATGATACATTCCCAAATAGGTCTGCTGAATAAAACTGCATGCACACTACAATACATTTATGAACAACACATGCATTCATGATGCATTTCAACAACAGAAACAATTTCAGTATGTACAGAATTGGTTTGGGTCAATGACATTTCCTACAATTAATTCCTAAATACATCTAGTATTTGAGTTTTACGAGTGTGAGTTTGTTGTTGGTTTGTATTTGTTAAAAGCATTTATCTCGAGATAATATGTAAGATTTATCGAATCACATCTACAACCATTAATTATTACAAGTTCAATTGTAGCAAAACATTATGGTTTAAAATTCGAATCTTTTTGCAGAGTGAACTTGGAGTAAATGCTATATTAGCCGTGTCAATTGCTGCTTGCAAAGCTGGAGCTGCTCAAAAGGAGGTATGAATACTTTTATCAATTAAAAAAGAGTAATTTCACATATTCTTTCTTCTAAAAATTAGTATACTTCCATTTGTGTATTCTGATGATGAATAGATATCAGGTTCCACTTTACAAACACATTGCTGATCTTTCTGGAGGAACCAATCTGAGTCTTCCTGTTCCTGCTTTCACTGTTATAAATGGTGGGAAACATGCCGGGAATGATCTGGCTCTTCAGGTAGTATCTGTTCATTTCAATTTGCAAATATGTACTCATTACGCTATTTCTTATGACTTTGCCCAGCTCCATTACAATTCACAAGTGCCAGATGATCTCTGCTTTTTTCTTCTGTTTTTAGTGGTTGTGTAAATGTATCATGCAACATGTGATAGATGTCTTCTTCACTTTATTAGATTTTGTCTCATATGAATGGTGAACTGATCGTTAATCATTGGAAGGGTGAACAATGTTTGGAAGGAGTGCAATGTCCAGCTGAGAGTCTAATACTATTGACCATCTCTGTCTTTTAGATATTTGTTTATATGTATTTTCCATGTGATATCTGAAACAAGATTATCTTGGACTGTTCAACTGATGTGGATGAATTAAGGCTTATGGTTGATGTTCTACCCAAATTCTCACTTGTATTTTCTTTTGACAGTTATTTTCAATGGTTCTCTGTCGTTCCTGAACTTCACTGAATGTAATTTTGAAATTATAGATAGGAGTACACATGATTCAAGAGCTACTTTCTTATCGATTATCTTATATAAAATTTTATTTATATTTAGTACAATTGCATGCATTGGTTCAACAGTGAGGTTGTTGCC
This sequence comes from Pelargonium nanum, assembly GCA_036897485.1. Taxonomy (NCBI): domain Eukaryota; kingdom Viridiplantae; phylum Streptophyta; class Magnoliopsida; order Geraniales; family Geraniaceae; genus Pelargonium; species Pelargonium nanum. The sequence continues at coordinate 10,780 of JAYMTF010001732.1, read as the reverse complement.
TCATGACCTTGCGGTTATGGGTTTGAGTAAGTGAAGCAACCTCTCTGCAAAAGTATAAATGACTCTCCCTTAACCCCGCAATGGTGGTAGGGGAGCCTCGTGCATTGGGCCACCTTTTTATTTGGTGCAACTTCATAGCAATCTTTTTCTATATGTTGAGACATGATGAATGATGATTTATACTATTGTTTGGCATTTGCTTAGCCTTAAAAATTAATTTTAACTATAATATTATCAGGAAATCATGATTCTACCAATCGGAGCTAGCAGGTTTGAGGAGGCGTTGCAAATGGGTTCTGAGACCTATCATCACTTGAAGGTAATTTTGTTGAACTGGATTGTTGACTTTTGGCATTTTTACCATCATTTACTGGAACCTTGTAATTTTTTATCTATTGCCTTATTGTTGAGTTGGTATTGGTAGAATGTTTCTTTTGCTCTATATACCGTGAAAACTTATTACAACTAAGTCTGGCTTCATTTGGGAATCTTCATTCACCTTTCAATTCTATTACTCATATTCTGCCAATTATAGTGCTTATGCAGTTCCTACCAACCTTGATATGCCCCTTATCTTTGTGTTATTATACTTTGGTTTGATGTTTGAACCATTACATTGCCACTGCTAACCAATGCAACCATAAAACTGAACTTTCTATATCTTGAATTGCCAGCCCAAATGTTCACTTGTTAATTGATAATAGTTTCTTTTAATAAAAGGACAGGCTGTTATTACAGAAAAATATGGAGCTCATGGATGCAACATTGGTGAAGGTGGTGGTTTTGCTCCTAACATTTCTAGGCAAGTTTTTTTTATATGATTGCTCTTATTTTAGAAGAGTTAGAATTTGTCTCAACACTTTGTTGTGTTCTTGTTGTTGGCAGCTTTAGAGAAGGCTTAGATCTCGTTAAAGAGGCTATCAACAGAACCGGGTATGATGAGAAAATAAAGATAGCCATTGATGTAGCCGCTACTCATTTTTGCATAGGTAATTAGAACTTTCCTGCCAAAATTTACTGGGTTACCAGTATTGCTATTACATTAGAGCAATAGCTGGTATTGATGGATCACCTTTTGATGGATATATCATTGGGATGAAAATGTAAAATTCTTATACATTGATTTTCTTATCCTTTAAAGTTTAAGGCAGTTTTTTTTTACCTTACTGATGTTGGCTATATGCTATGTCTAATGCACATCTGTTTAGCCAAGATCCACCGCCTAGGATTTGCTTTTGCGCATTTATATTGGTTCTCTTATCACGTAAGCTCTCCTTCTCTGTCTTTGATGTAGGTACAAAATATGATTTAGACACCAAATGTCCCCATAAATCAGGTCAAAATTTCAAGTCAGGAGAGGAAATGATCGAGATGTACAAAGAACTATGTCATGGTATAATAGTCTATTTTATACATCCTGAATTTATTTACTACCCTGTCTTTCCAAAAACTCCATGATAACACGACTCAGTGTTGCCTTAGACTACCCAATTGTATCAATTGAGGATCCATTCGATAAGGAGGACTGGGATCATATAAAGCACTTAACCAGCCTTGGGATATGTCAGGTTTGCTCGGCATTGCCTTACTATTAAACATAAATATCTTGCTTAGTTTTTTATATGTATTCTCTCTCCAGATTAACTTGTGCCTTAGAAGGTTGAAACTTAGGTTGTTAGGTGCACCATTTAGGTACCAATTGCAGGTTGCATATATATAACCATATATAAAGTGCTATGTATTAAATACTTTAATGTTATAGTTACACATAATTTAGGGAATCTCGATAATTAGCTGATAGGGATCTTCCAATTCATGCAACCATATACCACAGTTCTGTAGGTCGATGATGCCCCAGATTTTCTTTCCTCGCCAGACTGATAATGTAAGATGCTGGTTTTGCAGGTTGTTGGGGATGACTTGTTGACAACAAATCCAAAACGCATCGAGAGGGCAATACGGGAGTCGACTTGCAATGCCGTTCTCCTGAAGGTACACAACTAACAATTGAATTTTAGTGCGTGTTTGTAATTTTATATACATGTTCTGATCTCATGGCTTATATTGTTATCTTAGTATTGTATAAGCATCCGATAGATAGAACTGAATCATTAATCCCTTGAATATTTCAATGCGGATGAGCTGTTTGTGCAAGGGAAAAAATAGTAGATCTACACCCCTTGTTATCTAGGTTTGAGCTTAGTTCTGACAAGTATATCACTGAATCTCAGATGAATCAGATTGGGACAGTGACAGAAACGATTGAAGTGGTAAAGCTGGCAAAGGATGCCCACTGGAGAGTAGTGATCTCTCATAGATGTGGCGAAACTGAAGATTCTTTCATAGCTGATTTATCTGTAGGTCTTGCCACTGGTCAGATCAAAGCAGGTGCTCCTTGTAGAGGAGAGCGTCTGGCAAAGTACAACCAGGTTCACCTTCTTATTAACTCATTGCTTTTGCTTTCCTTCTACCATCTACTTCTGGCTCGACATAGAAAGTGGGGAGCTTTTGGCCTTACCAGTTTAGGTTGATTCAATTACATTTTATAGGTCTTAACACTGCTTTCCTGTTCTATTGATCAATGACTTAGTTTAGTACACGTATTAACATTCATGTTACCTTTTATCGTTACTTTTATTTTCCCCATGATGCGAATTGACTTATAAGTTATAGACACACTGCAAATAGCTCTTTACCAGGGCCATCCCAATCATTTTGGGTTCTTGTGCTAAAATAAAATAAAAAATAACGATTTCATTTTGGCAACTCATGACGACGACAACATGTCCATTTCTTCAGTTGCTACACATACACCTACTAGAAAATAGTTTTCCCCTCAATTAGGAGCCTTGTGCAGTTGCACATGTTGCACATGATAATCTATGGCTTTTACCTTATGAATAAAAAGTTACGCCTTGAATCACATATGACCCTCAATTAGGCTCAACTGAGGGTTCAGTTATCAAAAATTCCAAACAGGAAACAGTCTGAGTAAAATGTACATAAATTAACGAGTGAAACTTTGTTGCAGTTGCTTCGAATTGAGGAAGAGATCGGGGATTCAGCTAATTATGTCGGTGATGGATGGAGTATGTCCTGATTCCCTCACAAATCCTTCCTTGAAGTTATTACTTAACCGTTCCTTATTGAATTCAAAGGTTAAAGAGTTAGCTATCTCATTCTCATTCTAAGTTGGCGTACAAATGAACAACTTATGCATCTTTTGTCGTGTACAAGTGTTTTCTCTGTTCTGTGTTCTAGAGAGACGAGACAAGACACCGGGATGGGTGAAAGACCGGAATTTTGATGATTTTCAGGTATTTTTGGTCAATGGATTGGTAATTCTCTTTTAACTTCAAAGAATGTCTTTCAGTGAGCAAATTTTTGGAGACATTGACCAAAAATTATCATTAGTTTAGTGAAAAAAGAAGTCTCTTCAATTTATTATGTTTATTACTCTCAGTTACATAAGTTGTGTAGCTTTTCATGAAAGGTAAGATTTTTTTTCTTCTAGTGTTTAATTTTTCCTATATGCTCATATGTTCCTTTGTTATAGTTAATGCTTATAATAACTTAGCTAGATGATATTATTGATAATTTAGCACTTTTTTAGTATTACCAAACAAACACTAAATTAATGCAAATTCGAAAAATGGCCCTCTAAATGCAACTTCCAATATTTTCAACTGAGAATTGTCAAAATTTTGATGAATTCATCTCTCATAACTACTCGGTTTTGTTTATGGTAAATTCTTATTTATATGATTTACAAAGGCAAGCACAATTTGAATTCTATCTATTCATGCGGAACTACGAGTCTAAATAGCAAAGAAAGTTTGTCATTGAATTGTGATGTTAGTTTCGTTTGCCAACTCTCAAAGTTATCCCACAACGAAGTGCGGATATTTATAAGTGTATATGTAACGATGAAGTTAATTGTAACATCAACATGTTTTTATGTGTTGCATGAACATCATCTAAAAATGTTATGCAAAACTCAATTGATGTCTCTCATTTTTGTTGTTTAATATTAGTATGAAGTTACATTACAATTGATTTACACATAAGTAAATAAGGTAACATAAAAGTTGACCCCAACATAGGAGTCTAAACCTTCATTAAAAACTGATAAAACATCAAATGCTCTAAAGTCTAAATCTAAACTATGCGTTTCATTGACTTAAGCTGTACAACGACTAAAATCCTATAATAAGTAGATTAATGCTATGTCTTGAATAGTGTACATAAATATTTGTATTAAATAATGTGTTACATTAACTTATTAAATATTTAACATATGACTTTGACAAATGTACATTAGTATCATATAAACTAGACGTTTCACACCATAAATTCGCAGGAGGTTGATGATTATATATGTGTGTAATGTTAATTATCACATCATTTTGTACAAAATTTGATATTAATAACATTTTTCTAATAAAGAATACTATGGTTTTTTTATTTGTATATATCAGTTTGCACTTTGTATAGGAAATATCAAAAATTAAGCTTTTTTATTCTCCAATACTAAAGTAAAATTTATAAAATAACAAGGGATGATGTTAAATAATAATAATTTTTATTTTTTTTATCACCAAAATGGTTCATGTACTGATTGTTATAGATGTTGAAGTAATATTAAATATATTCTAAAACTAATTAAATAAATAAAAAATTGCATATTCAACTCCTATTTGACATTAAATACATTCTAAAACTTAAAATAAATTAAAGTTAGGTTAATTAAATAAAAATGTTACGTGACATTGTCCACAAACACATACAAATACTCATTTATTTTTCGCATTAAACTTTCCACCAACTACAATTTAAATCCGAACCCACAAGCATTTAAAACTCAATCCAACTCAAAACCAATTAAAGCACACCAAATTTTGGATTGGTTTAGATCATATCTATCCTACAAAAGCAAGAAATGGATCGGATAAATATGCACATTCTACACTGCAATCTAAAATTCATCTTGACCATATATGTACATCTTTCGAATCAAGGTCAAAGAAAAAAAACATCTTTCGAATCGAATTTTGATTACTCTTTATTAATTCATGAAATCCAAACAGTTCCAATCTGAATCCAACCCGAAATATAAATAGGCCCCTCCAATGACGAAGTTAAAGAGCAGCCGTAGTAAGCAACGGGTCACACCAACCTCTCAAAAAGTTCATTATGTAATTGTAAAATCTTACGATTTTATCACAAAAATCGTGAATTAGTGATAAGGAGGCCATTTTTAAACTAATTAAAAAAATTCCGATCTAGCCTGAAGCAAAATTCTAGCTCCGCCACCAATTGTCGATTTGCATCTCAGTACAGTAGTAGACAGTAGCTCACAAAGGAGACAAAACCCACGAATCAGTGTCCTTCCCGCCACCCGAAAAAACTTAAAACGATAAAAGTAGAGATAAAAACAAAAATAAATAAACAGAAATTAAAAGATACATACGAGAGAGCCAAAAAGAAGAGTCTTCTCCGAGTTTATCTCCTCAAAAAGCTTCTCACATGAATAAACCTAGTAACCAACCTCTCCTCCTATTCCATGCCAACCACGCTTCTCTTCTAAACCCTAACGCTCTCACAACACAATCCACACTACTCTCTTCCCAAATTCACAATCCTCACTCGCCGAGTCGACTCACCAACTCGATCGATCGCATATCGCAATGCCAGCCTTAGGCGGCTCCGGCGGCGGCTCGGCTTCCGGCTCCGGCAAGCTGTTCACGATCGGACTCGTGTCGGCGTGGTACACCTCCAACATCGGTGTGCTTCTGCTGAACAAGTTCCTGCTCAGCAATTATGGCTTCAAGTACCCGATTTTCCTGACCCTGTGCCACATGATTACTTGCTCTGTCCTCAGCTACGTCTCTGTGGCTTGGCTCAAGATCACGCCGATGCAGCCGATTAGGTCGCAGAGGCAGTTTATGAAGATTGCGACTCTCAGTCTGATTTTCTGCTTGTCGGTCGTCGCCGGCAACATTTCGCTCAGGTTCCTCGCGGTGTCGTTTAATCAGGCGATCGGAGCGACGACGCCGTTTTTCACGGCGGTGTTCGCTTACCTGGTGACGATGAAGAAGGAGGCGTGGCTCACGTATGTCACGCTCATTCCTGTTGTTACTGGTGTCATCATTGCCAGTGGGGTGAGACCAATCATAACCTTCAATTTTTAATTCTTTTTTTCTTCATGAATGATAATTGTTAAATGTGTGTGTTGTTTGATGGAGATTTGTGATTTTGTTGGTTTAAATGATTGGAATGAATGTTCTTGGTGCTCAAGCAATTGGATTGAACTTGAGTACTTCATTAGATGATCCCTCAACTATGAGATATATCAAGTTTGATCCTCCAACAATTTCTTTACAATCGTCTTGATTTCATCACTGAAGCCCAAAACCTCAAATTTTGCTCATTTTATATCTCAAAATTTGATTACTATTTTTTACATCTTCTTTAGGTTGTTGCCTTATTCTGAATGATATGTGCAATAATATGACTTGAATGAGTTGACTAAAAGCAAATTTTGTGGCATAAATGAGTAAAACTTGAGGTTTCGGGCACTAGTAAGGTTTTAATTTTAATTTGATCGTTGGTGATTTGTAGTTGTAGGATCAAAGTCATCAAACTTGATATTGAAGGATCAAGTATGAGTTTTTAACTGTCAACACTCTACAGCTTTATTTATTTTTAGTTTTTTATGGTTTATCATTTGTGACATATTGATGATCGGAGTTTGTCTCAGTTTGATTTTCTTTTCCAACAATATACTTGTATTTATTATTTTGTTTGTAATTATGTGGTTGAAGGGAGAACCAGGTTTTCATATGATTGGGTTCATCGTGTGTGTTGCTGCTACAGCAGCTCGTGCATTGAAGGCGGTGCTTCAAGGGGTTTTGCTTGCTTCTGAAGGGTAATCATTAATGACTGATTATAAATTTTCTTGCCGTATTTGTATCTGAATTTGAGGTTTATGTGGTTTTGATTTCTAATGTGTGGAATTGGTATTGTTTTATAGGGAGAAAGTTAACTCTCTTAACCTCCTAATGTACATGGCTCCGGTAGCTGTTCTATGCCTTTTCCCCGCAGCACTTATGATGGAAAAGGATGTTATTCGGATAACAATTGCCCTAGCCAGAGCTGATGTCAACATTGTTTGGTATCTGATTTTCAATTCTACAATGGCCTTTTTTGCAAATCTGTTCAATTTCTTGGTCACCAAGCACACCAGTGCTTTAACTCTCCAGGTATTCTTATTGCTCATATTCTTTTTTAAATTGTTTTATTAATTTTATGTCAAACTCCATGTATTATTGCTGTTCTCTGTATGTTCTTACGATGAACTGATAAATTCTGAATGAAAATGCATTTGCAAGTAACTTATGGCCGGTCTGTTTGTATTCTTGGATTTGAGCCAAATACAATGTTCGGATGCACAAAATCCAATAGGATCCAAAACAAGCTTATAACATGTGATTTCCAATGACAACTCTTACCTTGTCATTTGAAATTCTATGATATACCAAATATTATATTTGTATTTGAAATGCAACATTTCAAATCAAATCTTACCACATTTCAATCATCTTTGATCTTTCTAAGTGCCCGCAGAGGAGGCCATAACATATATGTTTATACTATGTTGATTGTTCATGAGCATACTATTGTGGAGTAAAATTACATTTCTTCCCCGCTCTTTTTTATGTTTAAGCATAAAATCGTCCACTAACGTTGCATCAGAGGATAGGAGTGAGAATAGAATTCCTATAATGCAACAGTGCCTGTGAAGTATGCATGTGTGTTGCCACATGTACGTTGCCGTAACTGTTTCATCTCTTAATCATTCTATGAAACACTATTTATGCACCGAAACTTGTGCTTTGTACACTATTCTGTTCTCCCTAGTCCCTTCTCGCATTATTGCTTTGCAAAAACGAGGACTATAATAAAATACTTTACAATCCACAAACATACCACACATGTAAAAGATACGAAAGCTATCACTGCTGTTGTGCTTCTCTAGTTGTTCTATCAGAAAATGTCTTCTTCTGCTTAATTCATATCAACATGTTGGCCCTCTAGGTACTTGGAAATGCAAAAGGCGCTGTTGCTGTGGTTATCTCAATTCTAATATTTAGAAACCCCGTGTCGGTAACTGGAATGCTTGGATACACTCTCACTGTAACTGGAGTTGTCCTTTACAGTCAAGCAAAGAAAAGCAGTAAACGAGAGGGCGGAGATAGATAAGTCCTTTTATTTATTTATTTTGTATTTATCTTTATACCATTTTTCATATACGAGAACAGCTTCAACTTCATTGGTTCCTTGTATGGAAGGAGTTCATTCCACATATTATGGAGTTGCATACAAAATTTTATTTGCATTGACAGGGGAGATGACTACATTCAGCTAGTTTTGGACTGAATATTGAGTTGTGTTCTCAGTTTTAGGATGATGAAAGGTTTTTTATTTTTTCTGTTTTCAAGAAATTAGGGTTGGAACTTTGATTGTTTAGTTGATCAGTTTAGGATTCAAACAGTTTCAATACCCTGTAACTTTATTGTTTACTGAATTAAATGATAATATTGATTCCTTCGGAAAAAAAAAATGATAATATTGATTATCTCAATATGTTATCATCTTGTTTGCTTTTACTTGGCCAGTAGTATATTATACTCGATAATGCGGGCCGCAGGTCTATACAAGACGTGGACAAAAAATCGTACGTGTTTTTATTGAACAATTTTTTTGCCGTTCTTAATGTAACTTGGCACTTCCGCACTTGGTTTGTATAAGAACTTGACTTTTGTTGGCCCGGCCCGTTATAGGTCTGCAACCGGAATTGCAATGTATCAATACTAGAGAATTTTTGTACTTAGAGTCAGTCGAACTGACAATTTGGACCCGAACTCAAAAAACTTGAAATCTGGTATCCGCACATTTTACCCTAAAATGTGAAACCCAACCCGTGACTTGATACTCGAACTATTCCAAAGCTCTTTTGAGTCGGATACGGGTTAAGCTTTGCCAACCCAATCTAAAATCTGAACCCAAAATTGCCATCTCTAAAACACGTGCAATAGATTGTTACAGGATTTTGCCCACAAATCAGAAAGAAAGAACAACACATGAAAGAAACAAGAACATTATGTCTATATATGCGTGAAAAATTCTTTGATTGTCTGTTTGAAAACACACATTTCATTTGAAATTCATAATTTTATAAACATTCGAATTCAAAAATTACAAATTCCAAAACTGAAATCATGAAATTTCATTGAACTACACTAATACAACCAAAGCAACCTAAGATTAAACATTCATCTACTCGAGACGCTGAAAGCCTCGTGAAAATTTAGAACATCATCAACATCAATCCAATTATACACGAAAAAATTATAAGCATGTCAGACAGGATTGCATTCACATCTAAACTTGAGGCTTAGTCTCTTCTTCATCCTCCTCTATCTTGGGAGCCAAGTAGAACCTGACATACCCCATCTCCGCAATCTTGTACTCGACCACAACAGGCAGCTCAGACGACAAGCTGATTGTTACCGTGTTTGACAATGGAGTTGCCTTCGTGAAGGAGTTCATGTACCTCAGTGCAAACGTCAACGAAACCGGCTCATTCATCTCTATCACTATCGCTTCTTCCGGCTGTAACATTTTTCATAAACATAAGCAGCCAATATCAGTAAAAGCAATCCTACTTTTACCAATGCCTCATTGGCCGAGTGGCATAGCACTTGGATTCCATACTCGAGACCTCGTGTTTGAGTAGTCCCCTAGGAGATGGCTCAATGATCATGAGTCAAACCTCCTTATGAGAGGTTGCGGGTTCAAATCCATTGAGTCGGGTAGGGTTCAATAATAATAAAATCATACCCTAAGGGATGGCTCAATGGTCAAGACAAACTCGGGCTTGAATCCATTCAAGAACTAAAAAGAAAACTATATGCAGTGAGTTGCGAGAGCAAACCTTGTCCACTGTAGTATTCTGTCTGCAGACGATATTTGCAGTACCAATGTCACCTCTAGTGGAAAACTTGACACCTTCCTTAGTGACGGATATAACAACTGCAAACACAGACAATTGAAATCAGCATTTTCATTTTCAAATCCGGGTTTATCTGCAAATTATGTTTAACACAATCACAATTTATAAGTACCGGTGTCACCAATGCTGCTGAGATCTTTGCAAATTCTAGCAAACTCAGCTGAAGGCATCCTCACAATAGCATGATATTCTGCCTCGGGAATTCCAAGGTGCTCGCTATCGATGTCCATCAATTTCATCTCAAAATCAGAAATTTTATCTTGTGCTGTAACCAATAAAGGGATAAAATTTCAACTATGAGCAACATCAAAATGGGACAAAATCAAAATGTTCTTCATAACCAAATATGAAACTGAAGTCATATTACAAAATTTGCAGAAGTTCAAATTCACTTCGTAGGTACAAAACTTCTATAGGCAATCTAATTTGTTGTTCAAGCATTTTCTCAGCTCCCAAACAGAATTAGGTTTAATAAATTCACAATATTCTAAACACTAAAACTCCACATTCAAATACCAGAAAACGAACACTGAAGTTAATTAGAACTTACTGGGGCTTTCAAACATGAAAGTGACAGTGTCGCTGCCATCATCAGCCTTGATGGTGATGATGTCATCATTTCCAGCGCACTTGAGCATCTTGGACATGTTATTGAGATTCATGCCCATGGAGATGTTACGATCGCAGCGATAGTGCTCGAAACCC
>JAYMTF010001731.1:0-21615 GCA_036897485.1 Pelargonium nanum | reverse complement strand
TTCTTGTTTAGTGTCTGATTTTTGCTCGAATTTCAGCTCTCTTTTTTGGTGTACGGATCTAGTAGCTTGTCTGGATTCCTGATTACTAGTACTTTTATTAAACCTTGTGTCATTATAATAAAAGAAAGTGATTGCTTATCGAAAAAAAATTTCTTTGAGTTTCTTAAAATATGTATGAACACGATTTTCCCATTAGTATAAAATTTTCTACCGGTACAAAAAAAAGATGTCATAACAAGAAAATTCGTACGTAAATGTGACATTTTTCTGATTTCTTGAAATATGTATGAAAAAGATATATTTAATTAATTGGCATTATAATGCTTGAGGACACCATTTTTCATTTCTTAATGTTACACAAGAGTGACAACAAAATGTATATAAAGATACTAAAGCTTTTAAAAATTTCCGATGTGGGACAACTTCTTTTGAAATAACTCATAGAAACACAATAGTCCCAATACACTCGCTATATATATTCCGGGTTGATTTAGGAAAGGTTAATCAACGGTTGATGTTCGTTACTTGTACATTGCAGATTATCGGAACCGTACGTCTAATTTGACTAATATACCTAAATCCTAATTTGACCCACAAATAGAAAAACGCATCAATTACAATTATTCCCATATATAAAAGGGACTGATTAGCACTGATTCTATTGTTTCTATTTTCCACCATCAATATTTCTTATTCAGAGAGTCCTCAACCAAATCCTTAGGTATATTTCAATTCTTTTTTCTTTCTTTGTTACCAATATGTGTTTGTTTGTTTATAGCTTGTGTTTGTTTTTCATCGGCGATACCAACACCAGTTGAGAGCTTCGAACATGAGATTTTGGGATCCAAAACTCTTTATTCCGCTTGACAATGGGTGTTGGTTCATCTTTTTGTTGTTGGTGTTTTGATTGTTGTTTATCTTTTACTTACTTTTAGTGATGGATCATTGGTGTAACCTTCCTTCGGATTTGGTGAAGAAAATCGAGGAACAACTAGTGTTATTTGTGGACAAAGTTAGATTCAGATGTGTTTGTGCCCCATGGCAATCTGCATTGTCAAAATTGCCCGATTTTAGACAACGACAACTACCTTGGTTGTTACTACCTTATCATTCTAAAAAAAGCGGCTCTCGTTGTGGTTTTTTCAACCCGTTGGACGAGAATGTTTACGAGCTTGATGTTCCCGAGGTTGGGGAAAAGGTTTTTAAAGGAACATATGATGGTTGGGTTGTTATCGCTCAAGTGAACGCTTCCATATATGTTGTCAATCCACTGTCAAGAGCTCAAGTTGAGCTTCCCCCGAGATCTACATTTCCTGATGTCATCGAATATCGTGCAGATAAACCTGGAGAAGAATTTGTTATAAAGAAATTAATTAACCATAAGGCGACACATGATTCAACTAGGATAAGAAACTATATGCTCGGAAAGGTTATATTGTCTTCGAGCCCCAATTCAAGAGATTTTGTAGCCGTGGCATTGTACGGCGTTTTTACTAGATTGGCATATTGTAAATACGGAGATAAGAAGTGGTCTCCTTTGATTGAACCGGACAATCCAAATTTTGGTTATTCGGAGGTAACATTTTACGAGGAAAAATTATATGCTTTAAGCAATAAAGGGCAATTGTTGGTTTGTGACAACATTCGTTCGTTCCCAAGTTTAAGAATCGTTGTGTCACAACATCCGATGAGAATGAGTGTTGGTTACTATTTGGTACCTTCTCGTGTTGGATTGATGATGATGTTTCGGCGAGAAGACGGTATCCTAATTAAGGATCCTAGAAAAGACGGGGAATCCAAATACTTATACAAGACATGTGGATTTGACAATATGTACGTGTTTGATTCAAATACAGCGCGTTGGATTGAAATTCATCATATAAGTGATTCGATTTTATTTATGGGTTTTGGTACGCAACAAAGTGTTTCTTCTCGAGAATTCCCTGAATGTAAAGGAAACACCATCTTTTTTGCAAGAGATGATTTGATCTTCGATTGGGAGGGAGTTGAAGATTGTTGCGACGAAGGTGTGTGCGACTTGGACACCGGTGTCACTAAGCCTTTAGGGTATAATTGCTATGATCATTCAATTTGGCCATCACCAATTTGGGTTTATCCCAACCCGTACTAGTCTAAAATATATATATTGTTATATTCGTATTTGGACCTTTGTATTCTATACATAAACATTAAGTCAGTTAGATTTTCCATCAAAATTGATGATATTGGTGCCTAAAGAAGTTTATTTTCTTACACAATCGACTCTGATGTGGCATTAATTAATTAAATATTATTGCAAATATTTAATTGAGTATGTTCGAATTCATCTCATTGGCCTCTCGGTAAGAGCTTCAACGTCGGCAACATACTGAGTATTTTCGAATTTATCTTCAATAAAATTGAATTTCAGAAAGTTCGTGTTGTAGTAAGATTAAGCTATTTTTCTTCGAGTTGATCCGTAATTAATATATCTTAACATGTATCATAAGATTCATTTATTTTGTATTATAATTATTGCGTTTACACGCAGTTCGTTTTACAATATTGTAGTATTCAACTATGATTCATCGATGCACAATGTAGTAGTTGTGGATCATTATAATTACGACAAATATTGTAGAGTCCTCTCTGGTGCTCAAATTTATAATATCACATTACAGTTCATAAGGGCGATAAGTTCTTTATCAGTGGTGTTGGCGATGATTGTGACTCTGATTAGAAGCTTTCGTTGCTCGCAGACTAAAGAGTAATTGCTTACTATTAGTATGAATTATTTCATATTTTTGTACAAGTTCTTCGTGGCATGTAACATTTTATTGATAGTTGATTGATCTTGAAATAAAAACAAAATGAATTGGTGTTATGTTTTGGCAGTGTGAGCTATATGGAAATAGTTTCAAGAAAAAAAAATATGTTGTTTTATACTTTTGCATGTAATGTTGATGCGGAAATGATGTCGTGATAATGTGACAATGATGACATTGTAACGAGGTGGTGATGATGTTAAATTGTAGAGCACTTGAATCACTAAAGTCTTGGAGGTCACTGGAAGACCAAGTTTAAAAGGTTGCTTCGGAGCGTATCGTGCTCAAGACCTTCACACATACTTACCTACATAATCAGTGGCAGAGCCAAGATCCTCCTCAAGAGGGAACACAAAAATTAATCAAATGAAGTGCTAAAAAAGGGATGTTCGTAAGTTAGTTATTTGATAGGTTTGGACTTCATATGAATTTGCTAACATAATGGGCTTCAGTGACATGGGCTGAGTCGAAGTGAAGTACTAAAATGAATTTTTTTGTTAAATACTGAGTTTTAACTAAAGAACATTTCAATTTATTATTGAATCTGATTACTATATATAACATATCTGAAAAACTGGCATGGGCTATTGCCTCCGCCAGTGCACATTTAGGAATGGCAACAAGACGGGGCAGGAGGCGGATTCTGCATTCCCCGCTTCCATTTTCGTCTCTTTTTTCTTCTCTCATCCCCGCCCCATGGTATAGTATGATTTGGGGCTACCAATTGGACGTAAATTGCCTAGGAAAAAAGAAAAGAAAAGAAACTAGGAACCCAAATTGCTTGGATCAATGCCCCAAGACCCAAAACTTAGCTTGGCTTGGATGCAGATAGGCTTCATGTAAAGACTCACTAGGCTTGGAAGTAGTGTAATATAATCTAAATTTTGAATTCAGAGATTCGGTAGTTATCATTGAATTCAAACATGACAACATTAAAGTTACAAAAATAAATTAGACATCCATTTTCATCCTAACGTATGGATTTCTTGCAACAATTTCTGATTTTCTCCAAAAAACAAGGATCATCAGCTTGGAGGTAGTGTAATATAATCTAAATTTTGAATTCAGAGATTCGGTAATTATCGCGAATTCAAACATGACAACATTAGAGTTACAAAAATAAATTAGACTTTCATTTTCATCCTAACTTACAGATTTCTTGCAACAATTTCTGATTTTCTCCAAAAACAAGAATCATCCTCTTTGACTATTGATTCTTACATGTAAATGAAATGTAACCGAAGTTGTTTTTTGCTCCACTATATATAGGACTCATTCTCTCTTTCAACACACAAAACATATAAAACTCCTCTTCATTTTCACAACTTGGTGTATTAAACTTGTGATCTCATCTGCAACTCAGGTACATAAATCTATGTTCTCTCCCGAAGTCTTTTTTTTTTTCCTGCAACAAACACCGATCCATAGTAAAGATTGAAATTGAGCGTTTGATAGCTACTTTAACATGACATCAGAGTCAGGTTTTGTTTGAACTTAATAATCCATTTGTCTTACTTCTCGAGTTAAGTCCACCATTTATGTGAGAGTTGAGTCTATTCTCTTTTATCCGGCCTTCACGTGAGGAAAAATGTTAAGCGATACTGTTGACTTAATTACACATTAGGATGTGTGTTAGGTAATCTTACATCGATAAAATATAGGTAAAAGACTCAACTTTATCCCTAAACTTTCTCACATGGACCCAATTTGGTTATTTCCGTTACTTACTCCATTAAATGGTCTGACGTGAAATTTTGTTGACGTGTCGATCCAGTAGTATTGATCCCAAAATGGTCATTTGCCGTTAGTTTCCTTCATGGGCCAAGCATATTTGCTACTATAAATGGTGATCATCTTCATAGTTCTAATTCTCTTTATCCACAACCTCTTGTCAGGCAAATCTTGTAGCTGAGGTCAACTACAAAAAAATGAGGCAACCAAGAGGTAGTGGTGCAGTTGTTGCAACAATGTTTGTGCTATGTGTGATGCTTTGTTGTGACATATGCCATGCAGCCAAATACATGGTAGGAGATGCTCAAGGATGGGACTATGGTGTCTCTGATTGGCCTAAAGGCAAGACCTTCCATGCTGGAGACATTCTTGGTATATATTCCCATTCTCTCATTTCTTCATCACTCACATCAATGTTAACATTAATGCTTTATATATTTTGAGCTCTGGTTGTTGATTTTGGTATATATGTTGCAGCTTTCCAATATGATAGGACTAAACACACTGTGGGAGTGGTGGATGAACAAGATTACAACACTTGCAATCTCCCACTCACAGCCCCAGTTTACCAAACTGGCTATGATGAGCTGATTCTCAAACTTGGCAAAAATTTCTACATTTCTGCTACAAATGGTCAGTGCCAGGAGGGATTGAAGATGGCGGTCGAAGCGAATTAGATGATAAACACTTGTTAATTTAGTTTTGATGTTGAGCAATAAAATATGGTTTTGTTCTAAAACAAAAAGTTTACTGTGAAACCAGACCTTCATCACCAAAAATGGCAGCCTCAGCTCATAACATTTCCAAGCATATCTATTATATAATGCTCATCTACAAACCAATCACTTACATTCTTGTCATCAAGTGGTTTCAATATGTGTAATAGTAAGGTAATACACTAAACCCTAATTTATCTAGGTTTCGGTTTCTGTTTCCCTTTTCCCGTATGAGATATCGCTATACAAATGAGTACCCTATCACTGTTTCTATATGAGAATGGATCCACGAGGAACAAGATGAATCCCTGTGATGTCCTCTCCATTATTTCATTTTAGCCTATCGACTTCTTGATGAACTATAGAGTGTCGCCTTTGTTTGAGGTGTCTATAGGGTTCTCCTCGGCCCAAACAGCTGCATCTAAATATCCGTACTCAAAGAGCTTGTCGAGAACATGATCTTCAGCTGGTTCTAGGGCCCAGTTGATAAACTGGAATTTTTGGGAAGTGGAATCAAACAAATGTTCGTCGAAGGAAGGCACTAATTAGAAAGCAACAAAGATTACCTGTCGGGGGGTAGCCCTGTTTACAGGACCACGATCTGGACTAATTCCAACTCCTTCTAGACCAAATTGATTAGTTGGAAAGGCACAAACACGAACCTGCATAGCAACGTTAATATATAAGCCTATGCTAAGTTATAGAAATTTACCGACAGAATACTAGAATCTTGTACAGTCAGAAACAAACAAGTTTCGGAAAAAGATGGCTAAGTTGCAACAAACAAGACTAGTTGATCAAACAACATGGTTAACAATGTCATAAGATACATATTGCAGAATGGTTTGATACAAGAATTACAGAGCTTCAAAAAAAACAATACCGTCTGAGCAGCAGATGTTGGCGGCATAAGAAAAGTCAAACCCCCATCAATGCAAAGTCGATTCCTAAACAATGTTGCTGGTCTTGGTGCAAGATATCTGCAGAGAATAATAGAATTTCCTTTAAGTTTAACTTCAATACATAATCCTACAAAGAAGCTAAGCAAAGAGCATATATATACCCAGGAATAAAAGAAGAAGTAAAGACTGCATCGATGAGATCTTCCTTAGAGTCAAACTGATCTACCAGTAAGCCCCTAGGCCTCCAAAGAATTTGGGTTACAGCAACTGTAATAGATGAGACATAATTGTGAAGTTGTAAGTATAAACTCAAATCAAAACAGTCGACTTCATGCAAAAAGAACATACTTAGGGAGCAAGAAAACTGATAAAAGAAAGCAACCCTAGTTTTAGCCTAACAACGATTACTCCGACGACAGATGAATTAATCAAATCAATCCAGTTTCTAATAACCTAAATTTATTCATGAAAGAATATGAACGTTATGAACAAATGGGTAAGAATGCGAGCAGAGGATGAATGTCATTATGGCAAAATAGTAACTCCATAACAAACAGTTAATAAAGAACACTTTGGGACTGTTGAAAAGTTCAAGGCCAGGTTGGTGGCCAACTGGCCAAGGGGTTTAGACAAAACAAAATAAATAAATAAATAAATAAGGAACACTTGTGTGTTACAATTATTTTTGATACTTATGCTAACAAGTGACATCCAAACCTATTAATCCAAAATAAAAATTATTAAAAATCATAAGCTGATGGTTACACATTATTTGATACACAATACACAGTGACAAAGGTAAAGGTCCCCACTAGTATACTTGTATTGGCACAAGCCACTGTGGCATGAGAGAGAGAGAGAGAGAGATTCTCACCACGGACCCTCCCATTGGATCTTATATGAGCATCATCTGGTAAGAATTTATCAAGAACCTCCCGAAGAATAGCCTGTCACCAAATGCAGAAAATATATAAATGCCACAAAATTGAAATCCCTCTACGAGTCTACGGGCACACCGAAAACTAAACACATAATTAGCAAGATTGAATGGATATGTTATCCCCCCCAAAAATACCGAATGGAAGTACTGCTATTGGGCTATTGCAGTACAGGACTATATAAGCATACCCCAAGCCGAAATACAGTTCCTTTGCGCCGACAATCTGCAGCCAATACCTTAGTTCCTTCTAAGGCAACCTGCATACTTGTCCCAGAGGCTACAGCTGCACAGACTATGGCGCCAGCTGAGGAACCAGCCAATGGAGTGGTTTCCTGCACGAAAAAAAAAACATTTTGTTCACTAAGGAATGATTGAAATGTGCTCGTATTGAAACTGAAATAATGCTCAAGGTTGAAAACACAGTGTATTTCATGACCCAACAAGATAATTCAAGCAAAATAAAGATATGAGAATCTACACTCTAATGGCACTAACAAAACCATGAAACTTTCTACACAATGCGAGCTTTTTTGCAACAAAACCTTTCTTCGTAAGAAATGCTAAAATTCATAATGCTGTTCCTGAGAGTAAGCACCAATGTTCAATCATACAAGTCCACACATATATGAGGCCCTGTAGAATTTTCACCTTTTTACAGTACAATATTACCTATCTACATTATTCATCTCTATAGTTCCTTGCTATATCTAATCAAATCACACACAACACTCATCATTCAACATATTACCAATCCAATAACTGTACAAAGCCAAAAGAGAATTCAATTTCACTACTATAAACCATAATTCACAAATTTTTCTCAAAAATTCACTCAAACACATGATCAAACTCTCTTTCAACCCAAAATCTAAAACACAAATAAATAAATAAAACCCACAAATTTGAGTGAACTATGAACACAATCCAGACCATATAATCAACTCAACAGCTGAAAAAACAGCAAAAGATCATTTCTTTGTAGCATAAAAAAAAACGAAATTGGACCTTAATGTAACCCTTTTCGATGAGAAACTGGGCAACCCCAAGATGATACGGGAACAGCAACCCACCAGCAGAGAAGCTAAACCCAGGACTAGAAACTACCGGTCGCTCACGCTCCGCCTCAATGTCCTTCACGCGCTGCTCCCACAGCATTCCAGGCTCAATCTCGTCCTCCACAACCTTCCCAATTCGCTCCCCATTAACGAACATCTCAACCGCCTCCTCCCGGCCATTGAGGCTCTCACTACGGCTCCGGACGAGCCTGGACGCCAAGCCCAAGAAGAGCTCGCCGGTGGCGGCGGCGAATGATCGCTTCTCGCAGGGAGGAGTGAGTGAGAAGTTGGGCTTGCAGGAGCAGGTGGTGATGAGGGTAAGGGATCGCGTGCGAGGAGAGGTGACGTGGGTGTGGGTGAGAGTGGGTTTAGGGTTTGGGGAGAGAAAGAGAGAGGTGGTGGTGGAGGCCATGGAAGAGAGTAGGAGGAGGAAGGTGGAGGAGAAGGGACTGGTATGGCCTTGCCTCCTTCATTGCTTTTGCATTGCTGTGGTTGCATTTATGTCTTGAGCTTCTTTTAGTTAGAATATGAAACGTTTGGTACTGAGTAACAATTTATAGATATATTATAGGCAGAGAAAAAAAATCTCAGCGCTAATGTGTTGATACTACACTGTCGATTAACACTCATAACCGTCTTAAAAAATTTGTTTGCGCGGAGTATCATGGCCGGATTCATTTTGTGATATTCTTTATTGGATACTCATGTGTGAACAAAACGAATCTCATTTAATTTTTTAGAGACTCAATGGTAGTAATAAAATGATGTCATTTGTAGACGTATAACGTCCACCATAATTCATTTGTCCTGTGTCTAAACTAAGTTGCAGTAACTAATAACTTGAATGAAGCAAGACTGTCAAAATATGATACTTAATGAATAGATATTTTATTTTATTTTATTTTATTTAGTATTTTCTTGTTTTTCCCATGAAGTTGATGTAGGAAGGAGAAATCTAGACTCTTTTTATTGTACTTTAGCTCCAAATTTTGCCCAACAAATATTATTGGATTGATTCTAAAACTATTAACAATTTAAATCATCTAATAATTTGCTTTTAAAACTATGCATTATTAAATGTGTTATCTTTTTGTCTACATAAGCTTGGTCATATCGATGGCAACTAATGTTTCGATCCAATTTTTTTGAGAAAAATAGTAATATTTTCTTATTGAGGCATATTTTTAATTTATTTGGGATGTAAATACATAAAACAAATAAGATATTTTTGTAGTATGTAATTTAAGCCTCACTAATAATGACATGTACTTTTTCTTATAAGTAACAATGACATATTGTTTATCACTTAAAATTTTGCATTTATCATCGTCTCGTTGGCCGAGTGGATTAAGACTCGACTTACAAATATGAGATCTCGTGCTCAAGTCACCTCAAGAGCAAATTATTTATATTTATAGGGTGTGTAGTTACCTAATAATTTTTTTATAAAATGTTTTCATTTATATTAGCAAAAATCACATTGGTATTCACTTCCAAGAAAGTTACAACAACAAAAAATCAATCAAAATTGGCTTAAACACCGTTATTATCCATCACAACCGTCCAATTTTACAACTAAAAAAACGGCATGATCAAGACCGTTTATCCTTATCACTCATTTTCTTCCTATAACTCCTCACATGAAAGTCAACAAAAAGAGCCAAAAGCGAAGCGTTAAAGACCGCATTGAAGCACCACCCCCACATTCCGGAGCAACCCGACCCGGTAAAATGGTAATACAGCATCAGACCCGAAACCGCGAAGCTGAACACGAACTGCACGATCTGGAAGTCCGTGACGAGCCTCTTCCACCTGGGCCGCACGCCCACGGCGCACGATAGATAGTAGGCGTACATGACCACGTGCACCGTCGCGTTGGTCACGAGCGCCACCGGGAACAGCGACTGCGAGGTCTGGAGCCACAAGTAGCACATGACCACCACCGTCGCGTGGTGGTACACGTGGAGGAACGTGAGCCGCTGGATCGACCCGCTCAGCACGATGAGGAGCGTGTCCACGAATTCGAGGATTTTGGAGAGGTAGAAAACGTAGGCCCAGAAAAAGGTGGGCCCGGAAGGTCGGGTCAGGTTGGGGAAGCAGAAGATCCAACGGCGGTCGGGCGATTGGGAGAGGGCGGAGAGGGAGCATCCGACGGCCATGATGAGGGAGAGGGAGAGGAGGATGAGGCTGTGGAGGGCTGTGATTGGTTTGAGGATTTGGGGCCCGAAGCGGAGGCGGAGGAGGCGGGAGAGGAGGAAGGTGAGGAGGAGGTAGGAGACGACGGTGGCGGCGAGGAAGAGAGGGGAGGAGCCGAAGGTGTGGCCTTGGATCCATGAGAAGTGAAGGATGGTGGGGTGGTTCACTAGCCAGTACTGGAGGGTTGTGGGAATGTACTTCATTTTGAGGCTCACGCGCCGCCGTGGACGGTGGCTGGGAGAGATAAAAAAAGGTTTATGAAACAGTAGGGGTTTGGAAATTAGAGATAGACCGTGTGGTTCAGCCATTTGGGGCATTTTATCTCTTCAGTGGAGTGGGTCCCACTAGGATTGGGTTTTTTTTTCTCCGGCCAAAATCATGGATTTCTTAAGCGGGTCCAAAATCAAACTCGCGATTCACACTCTTAAGCCGTAATTAAATCTCATCCCTCTCTCCAAAGTGTGTTGTTCTTTCCAGTCATGCGGCTTGTGTAGCCAACTGCGTGCGCCACTATCCTTAGATTCCACTAGGATTTGTTTGATACAACATTAATAAATAAAAATTAAAAAAAATAAGCCTCTGATTTATTTGTAAAATTGTAATTCAATGTGAAACATGGTTCGTTTTCCTCGTACAAACACGAGGAAAACGAAGAAATCAATCATGAAAATCTCTTCTCAACCTAAAAATTACTAAGTACAGTCGTTGTCTAAACTTGTATGGTTTGAAAATTCCTACCAAACTGAATCATATAAGAGACTGTGTGATGCACTGTCTAAAACTATGAATATTTAATAGTACTGACTTCCTACATCTAAGCTCGGAGAATGTGCAGGGCCTCAGTTCTTGCAGCAAAATCGGAAGGTGGCAAAAAAAATGAATTAAAACTAAACTATGCTGCACTTGTCGCCGCCTTCTTCCTCCGGACAACCCTCTTTCTCCTTGGCTTAGGAGCAGCCGGTGCTTTTGCTTCCCCATCAGCAACTTTGTCTGCACTTCCTTGTCCTTGCCCGAGGCCAAGACGCCCAAGCCCAGAGACTATGGAGTTCTTTGATATAAACCAGTTTGACGAAGATTCAGAGTTAGTGTCTGGATTATGGGCAAATGCTGTCTTTATAAGGTCATTTGACTGGTACAGCGGATCTGCCTCCACCCCAAGCCAAGCTCGCCTTGATTTTTCTCCTAAATGAACATTCAAGACCCTGCACACAATACCAGAACGAGAGTTTTACGATAGCAGAGCCGCAGGTTTCAAAAATACGAAATCGCGGGGGCAATGACAATTGCAGATTTATCCCGGTAGCAAACAAATAAAGTGATGGAGGTGACCATGATAAGAGGATTATGCTTTAATCTGTTATTGAGAGCTTCACTGTCTATAACTACTCATGTCCCGGGCATGTTAAACTGGAACAAAACTCTAACTCTAACTATACGAGTCATCCAGCACAACTTATTATTTATGTGAACAGTTTCAGAGGAGAACAAGGAAACTAACCTCAAAGCTGTGCTAAAAAAGAGTCCCACGCTGATTACGTCAAAATGGTTCATAATTGCTCCATCAAATCCACATAAAAGCTGATAGCGAAGGTTGGAATAGAACCCTAGGAAAGAACCATAGCCGAGGGCATTACTGCTCACAGTTGGGGTTGTCACAGATACCCTGCAAAACCAGTTGCACAATAGCACAAAAGTTCTTAACAAGAACTGAAGTAATGTAACCAAAGACCAGAAACATTTTTCGTACAAAAGTTGAATACCTGTGTTTCTTTCTTCTGGCCAGAAGATTGGTCAAGCCACCCTGCACTGCTCCAGCTGACATACCAACCATACACAACTCTGCTGTCTTGTAGATAAAAGACTGAATTCTCTTTTGCATGTTGAATTCTCTTAATGGGTAGCTCTTTTCAAACATGTTGTTTGGAAGTTTTTGCAATGTATTTTGCAAATCGAAGCGAAACGTATTACCATAAGATCGACAAGGTGCTGCTGACCAAACAGTAAATGCATTGCAAGCAGATACAGTGAGCACATTAACGAGTGCAAGATCCCATTCCTGCTTTATCCTATCATCACAGTAAAACAATGACCCATAAGGTCAAACATCAAATGAAAACATCATGTATTAATTTTAGTTTCCTTCGTGATAGGAGAAAATGAACACCTGTCCTTGCGAGTCTTCACCTCCCACCACACAGAACATCCAATTGTAGCGGCCTGTTCTAAGAGAAACTTATACAGGAAGGTGGGGTCTGCAATTATCCTGGATAAATCATAAATATTACAATAGAAATTCAAGAATAAGACAATTACTTCCAGTTGAAATGCAGAGTAGCAACCAATCTATGAAGACAAAAGTAGAAAAGGACTGTAATGTTACTATGCAAGGAAAATGCCCAGCCATAAAGAAAATGATACGGGGCAAGGAGGAAACATAAAATCAGCATGCTGTGTTATGGAATTACAGTTTTGACAGCATGTCCATAAGGAGTCACATGCCCATGTTTTTACACCAGATACTAGGAACGAACCCTGAATGGATTGTATCATGGTCGCAGACAAAAATGACTCTTCCAGATTGCTTCACAATATGAAAAAATGTACTACTAGACCGATAGCTATAGCCTAGAGCTTTCTCGCTGTTCTTTATCTATCATCAGGTCTTTAAAAATACATTAACAAACAAAGTTTATGAGACTTAGATTATGACCACTACAACATCAATTGAGACTATATCAAATAGGATTTTGATTTAAACATCAATTGACTAAATTGTGACTAAATCAAATAGGATTTTGACATAAATCTAAATTAGCAAATCATCTTTGTCCTGCCTTAAGAAATTATTGATGCAAAAGGGGGCTAATGCTAATCTCTATCACAACCTTTTTGTAGAGAGATCTGCAGTCCATTAAACCAACTATATCTTCACAACAATTACTAGCTATTATCCAAATCCATATGCATATTATCCAGGGTTTAGAACTTGTTAAATTTTAACTACCAATAAAATAAAATAAAATAAAAAACATTTGCTGCCAGCCATTTGGGATGAAAATATTTTGTCCAGTCCAATGTCTTGAACTGTGGGACAACTATCTCACAAAAGGCACCCTAAGGGATATTTGAAGTTTCTAGTCATCTCACTATTGAGATTTCAACAGTGTTCACTTTTCAGTTGGAGATTCTGAAAACATTGTCCTGAGCGATTAAAGATATAGAGTGATAGACACGAAAAACTGAAGACTCCATTTTCAAAAGAAAAGATTCATGAGAATTTTCAAGATATGAACACAGGAGCACATAAAATGAAAACTTTGGATGATACAAATTTGTTTCCTCTTAGCTCGGAATTAAAATACACCCTCTGAACATTTGAATAGAGTAGGTTCTTAAAAATACCTGCCAATAAATCCTCTAGATATTCCTTGAGGAAGCGCTCTGGAAATGAACCTAGTAGTGGTAGGTCTAGCATTAATAGCCAGGTATCTCACCATTTGAACAGAACTGACCAAACTCTGAAGACAAATTCTCTATCAGTATCCAGACTTCTTTGATCAAAAGTAAATAAAAACAATGGTACAGCATACCATTTCATAAGCTTGCCGTAACCCTGCTGGCAAATCCATCATCGTTTTTTGCCATTCATACAACACTGCATCGACAAACTTTCGACCGTAAAGCTGGCAAGAAGCACAAAAAATGGTCACAAGAATGAAAGTTTATAAAAACTATAGATTTTAACAGAAACAATATAAAGGCATTAATGTGGGTTTCTTCAATTATACTATTTCAAACCTCTTCAAGAAATCGACGTCTCCGAAATAGGCCACCCTCATCTCCATCGTCCTCATCATCAAAATCGTCAAAGTAATCGTCATCATCACCATCATCATCACCTCCATCACCACCACCATGATTGATCTTCTTTCCAATATTACCACCGCCTCCCCCAGTTGAAAGCTGTAATTACAAAAAGTATTAACTACTTTCCCAATGGTGTAAACATATTGCGTCAAAACGCATCAGAATAATGGAACCCGGGCTCAGAGAAGAAAACAATCAGTATTCGATTAAAAGCACATTGCAAACTGGGATTAATAGTTCAAAGCTATATGTGGATCAGCTTTTGCAACTAACTTCACTAGTTATATACACAAATACTTATGTGATCCATAGCTACACGTGTTAAGAACTAATTGGTGAACAAGCAACTAGAATTTCTGATTTGAATCCAATCAGGCACGCATAAAATTTCACAGCAAAATATCATGAATACAAAACATCAACGGAAGAAAAATGAATAACATTTCTTCCAAGTTAGAAAACCATCAATGGAAGGCACTAACAAATTGAGAGATCATTCCAAAACCATTAAAGATATGCACTAGAAATTTACTCTGAATTCCTTGACACCATTTTTCCAATTCTGAACAAAACCATTTCAGTGAATATAACATGGAATTCCTCAATCTCTCTCAATTTGCACATAAAATTTCATACTATAAACTTGCCCACCATCCTAACCTAAATTCTTTGGCCATAAACATACAAAGTGAAAAAGAAACATAACCAACAAATCACCATCATCATGCTCACTCCTAAATTTTGGAACACAGATTTTTTCAACTGACAGAATTTCAATTCATTAAACTTCATCATACCATGAAAACTCAAAATTTTCATTTTTTTTCACATTCTCACCAACCAAACAGAAAATTAAAGAACACCCAATCAAAATTATCAATGAATCAACCAAAAACTAACCTCGGGACTGGACATAGTTTGCTTCTGCTGAGACAAATCCAACTTCCCCTTCTCCAAAGTAACCGCACCATGCGCACCGAACTGCTTCCCCTCTTTCATAACCGGACCATGTCGCGACGAAATCGACAACGAAGCCGAAGAAAAGGAATCGGGCGGTGCCTCCGTAATCAGCAAGCACCGCTCCAGAGAGGCCAAAGAGAAAGAGTCGTCACCAGAAACAGGCGAAGAAGACAAAGAACAGGTGGCCGAGCACTTTAGCGCCCTACCTCGCCGGAAATTTCGAGAAACCGGACGTACGGCCTTCGCGATCGGACCCAGATTCTGTACTGAGCGGTGGCTGATCTGGGTGTCGATGTGCATCATCGGATGTGACGCCTGGAAGATTGCGTGAGCCATTTTGGTAATTTTCTCTGATTCTCAGAATGTCTGCTTGGATGCCGAGAAAATATTTTAGAATATGCTCATGGTTTTGTTTCTCTCTCTACGAAGAGGAGATTTGAGAGAGAGAGAGAGAGAGAGAGAGAGAGAGAGAGAGAGTGAAACTGATTGGAGAATTGGGAGCAGTTGTGTTTTATGTACGTTTGTACGAGGCGATGGAGCATTGGTGAATGGCCCATCAGCGAAAAAAATGAGAGCTTTATTGGTTGACCCGGTGAGTCGAGTCGGTGAGTTTGGTCGAGTCGAGTCGGTTGCTTACCTGGCTGCGCTAACCAACCACTCATCCGCTGTCTCTGGTGTACATCAATAAGTATTTTTCTTGTTGTGTAGTGAATTTACTCTTTTACCCCAATATGCTATAATAATGGAACTACAAATATTTTGTTTTCATATACTATGAATATTCATAGTACTCCCTCCGTCCCAAAATGATTGTCCTGTTTGTCTAAATTCTTTATCCCAAAATGAGTGTTCTATTTCTATTTTTTGGTTATTATATTATTATTTTTCTCATAATACCCTTATCACTTATGCACTACATGACTAAGTGTTTCAAATGAACTGCACATGGGGTGTAGGCGGGAAAGTGAGGGTAATATTGGAAACACATTAAATTATCTTGTAATCCTTAATTTTTGCAAAAAAATAGAAACAGGACACTCGTTTTGAGACGGAGGGAGTATTTGATATGATTTCTAGCAAGGGTCTGTCATTGGAGAAAAAATTGAGACTTCGAAGCTGTATAAATGAAATGAATTCACTATAGTCACTATTTGAACAAGAAAGAAAACTAAATGTGCACTTATTTGACCTCCGGTCAAAGAGTTATTTTCGGTTGCTAGTTTTTTTGTCAAAATTTGAATATGGTTTAAAATTTGGGGTCTTGAATAGTGTTCTTGGAGTATATGCATAAGTAACATGTTAAATGTTAATCGGATGTGCATTTAGAAATCTAGATTGCATGTGAGAGTAAGAATCTCGACAGAGAGTCTAAATAATTCAAATCTAGAGATAATTGTAAAGAAAAGGTAAGTGTTTCAAGAGGTTTATGTTTCTTTAAACGTATGTGGGAGCTCCAAAAGTCTACGCTCGACATACTATAACTCAAGCATTTAAGTCGGCTCCAAAGTGGAACTTATCCAACCAACAATCTATCCCACAACGACATGTGTCAAATTTAATTTATATGTATAAATACTCAATTCTTGGTAAGATGGGAGAATCTTATTTTACACGTAAAACAGTTTTTCTTTTTCTAGCTCTAGAACACTTTGTACAATCGACTCTAACGATACATTTTTCGAATTTCTCTAAAACTATAAAGGATCAATTAAACTAAAAGTTTAAACTAAGAAATATACAATATAGCACTCCTAACAAAGTGGATATGACCACAAATCCTATTGTGCTTCATTAACCTTTTTCAAATAATTAAGTACATAAGTCGTGTTCATATTAATTAGGGGGCATTTTAGTAATTTTGTCAAGAGACTTAGTTTATTTTCTTCTTTGGTTTGTGTCCTTTTATTCTTTTAGTGAAAAACTCAATTTGGTTTCCGAAATTTCGTGTTTTGACCCAATTTGGTGCATAAACTTTTTTGACCCAAAATGATCCTTAAAAAATCGAATATTGATCCATTTTAGTCCCTTGATTTTTGATATAAACTCTAGGTGCAATGAATATTTCGGGTTAATATGTAAAAATTTATGAACCAATTGAGTTGAAACACAAAAGTCTGGGGACCATATTGAGCCCAATTCAAATTTAAGCCCATCTTTCATGTCATTTGTTCTCTTTTAGCCCAATTCTCACATCAGCCCAAGCCCACTTAATTTTTTACATTTTTGTGTGTTGACCAAACCAGACCGGATCAATCTGAATTGGTCCGGCCCAATTCCAACTCCACGCCCTTCCCTCTCTCCTCACTACACAGTACACAGCCAACAGCTCTTTCCCTTATTGTGTACCGTCACTCTTCACACAGCAAAATTGAACCAATTCTATTCCCTTTCCATCATCACCACTCCCCAACAATCCAAAATTCAAACCTCCAATTCTTTACGCAAAAACACCTCACCCACCACAACCATTTGTTGGGAGCTCTCGGCTACAAGCAAAAAGCACAGAGAACAATGAATTTGAGAAACAGAGTGCTCAGGACACACCAGAAACGGAAACAAAATTTAGAGCTCTCAATGGCAGGATCAGGATCGGAGGAGCCATCGGCACAGCCCTTCTGGAGGATCCCGATCTCCGACCTCCGTCCGACACCTGGCCATCTCATCCCCGCCGCCGCTTCTCTCCGCCTCGGCCACCTTCTCCACCAAAACCTACGCCACGGAACGTATCTCCAATATGTATATCTCTATCCCTTTCCTTCCTGTTTGGTTGCTCGGAAAGTTCAATTTTCTCGGAAATCACACCGTTAACTTAACGAACCTTTCTAATATGATAGGTACCGAAACTCCATCAAGATCACGTGCCCAAGTTGGACGATGCATGCTCCACATTTCATTTCAACAGATTCAAGATTATCAAATCACCAAATGAGGGTGTGTCAATCTCTAAGCAATCTCCAAGAAATGGATCTAATTCTACAAGGCAACTTACAAATATTCTTCTAACTGCCAATTTATTGTAAGTATTCATCATCGCTTAAAACAAATTAGTAGCTACCGTTAAGTTTCGTGGCTAATTTGTGAAATCTTAAAGTTCTGTTACTATTCGGCTCAAAGTTGAACCACCAAATCGACCTGAAGTCCTAACTTGTTACATTAACTTGTAGAGCTCATGTTGCACAAGCCGCAACACGAGGGAAGCTGACGGCCTGGGGAGCGAAGGTTAGGCCTATTTTTAGGCTGTGATTGTGAGTGATTCTAAATTAGATATAAACTTTTTTTTATGCCCATTTTGATTTATGTTGTATACAGATTAACTGTCTTATTGACAAAGGGCAATGGTGGAGGCTGGTTACATCTAGCTTTTTGCATGCAGATGTTTTGCACTTGCTGGTATGGTTTTGAAGCTTACTGCTTAACTTATGCATCCTCCGTCACAAAATAACTGTCGCGTTTCAATTGTATTTTTGTCTTAAAACGAGTGTTTCGTTTCCTTTTCAAGAAGTTAATTATGCATATGAATATACCCGTCCCTTAAGTTTGTTACAAACCATGTGCCCGAGGATAGAAGACGAAATATATAACATTAACTAACCTTTTCTTATTTCTTCTCAAAATTGAAAAGAAAACACATGTTTTGAATCTAGCTGAAAAGGAAACATTCTTTTTCCAGTTTAGCAGCTTTTGTTTGAACAAAATTGGTCCTTCTCTGGAGACCTTCTGTGGCCCTAGGAGATATCTTGCAGTGTACTTCATCTCTGCGATCGCCGGTAACATCACACTTTCTCATTAAAATTGACAGTGAAAACTAATTGCTTACAAACTAGTATATTCTAATGACTCGACAGTTTGAACAAAATCAGGTTCGACGATGAGCTACAGGTTTTCCAAATCGCCTTCTTTTGGTGCATCGGGAGCTATATGTGGACTAGTAAGTTTGGGGAATTGCACTCGTCGTATAATTACTTACCTCAGTGCCTTGTGCACGCCTCAACTTGTTTCGTTTTTCTAACACCAAGTTTTTCAATTTGTAATTGAGCTGAGGATTTCATTTCACCCAGGCTGGATCTTTTGTTGTGCATACCATGAGACATTGGGACATGCTTGGATGTGGCAGAGAAAAACTAGAGTTAGCTGCTAAATTTATCGCCCTAAACATGGTATGTTTGTTAATTTCCTTCTCAAAACCTCAAACTATGAAGCACGAGTACTCCGCAGGTACTCTTGGGTGCGTACCAGGTACTTACCCGAGTTACATGAACAATATAACTTTTTTGGATACAATCAATTTTATCGGGCACGGTTAACATTAGTATGAGTACTTCAAAATGTTAAAATGATATAAATATATAAGTTACAGGATTTCCTGCAGTCTCGAAATACCATAAGACGTTAAAATAATATAACTATTAGTCGTTAGTTTTTTTAACACATAATATATAATTTCAATTATAAGCACCCTTTCATATCCGTACTTAGATTTTTGAAAAATAGTCATACGGATTATACCAGGTACTCGTGCCCGCACTCGTGCTTCTATTACCATTTGTGTAATGTGGTTATGCTAAATATTGTGCACCTTCCTGCAGCTTGTTGGGCTAAATTCTACACACATTAATAACTGGGGACATGTAAGTATACAAGCTTTCCCAGAAATGGAATATATTTTTCTTGTTTAATGTAATGTTAACAATGTCATTAATTACCAGTTAGGAGGGTTTCTTGGTGGAGCTGCGGCGACTTGGTTTGTTGGACCTGCCTGGAAGTACGAGTCTCGAAACGCCGATGGGAAAAAAGTTTTCATTAACAGGGCTCCCATTACTTACCTCCTCAACACAAAACCAGAATCAAGGGTAAGATAGTGATGTTTGATTATATGATAAATTAAACGTGACTACCCTCAACTTGACACATTTTGCACTTTGGAGTTCAAAATGTGAAAATTTGAGATGACTGTAGTTTTTTTAAGGGATTCTTACTGTGTCCTTAGATGGCGGTTTAATTGTCACGACAAAAGTTTGCAAAGAGATATGTGATTCATCGATATGGTATCATTGACCAGTTGTTTCGAGACTATTTGAATTATGCTATAAGGTGGAGACATTGTGAAAAATATGGACATTTGGCTCGAACTCCTTTAACATAATTACATTATACTCTCTTGATCTCAAAATAATTGCCCATTGTGTGCTGATTACTAACTACTTTATTAATGAACACTATTGATAATTCATTCATAACTAACTTTTTGAGAAAGATATGAAACACTTATTTTGAGACAAAAATGTAAGTGAAACAAAACCATTTTTGTTGGGACTGATTGTGTCGTTCTTTAGTTGAGCATTCACAATACTTGTCCGGTTTGCCGGTTTGACCTCCACAACGGTTCTTGTTGTGATGTAGATCATAACGGCGCCAATGTTCAAGATTTTCTTGTGGGCATGTTGAAAAACACCATGAATTGTTGGTGGCCGAAGAGTCGATTTTTGGCCGTTTGGAGCATTTGTAAGATGGAGCCACATGTTTCTTGATTCGCAAGGCAACCGGGTGTTTGAACCACATAGCTTGTTACTCCCAAATTCTTATGCTATACATGTCCTACAAACTTAAATGTTATGGTTTTGACCTTTAAATAGCAAAAAAATATATGTTGTTACACAGTGAGTTACTATTGGTAGAGCCTAAGAACCCTGACAAATAACCAAACCCTCAAACTCCGTGCTCTAAAACCTTAGACTTGTACCTCCAAGACTCCGCACCAAAACTATATATATACAATATTTTTTAACGCGTGGATAAGACAACAATTTATATTGTGCTCATTTGATCCGTTTCAAATATGCACATCACTATATTCTTTCGTGAGAAAAATAAATATTTTATCGATTAATAAAAAAAATTGGTATCTCCATAGATAAAATGAGCTATGAAATGAAGAATATAAGAAAGAAAATAAATCTACATCTCATCGCCTGAAATTTTGATTCGGTAGAGAGCTATGCAAATGGCATTAGTACCACAAAATCCGTCGGAACCCGCGGGTCAATCTCTAATTGTCAGGGTTGGATTTTTGTAAACGGTGAATTACGGGTCCGGGTCGGGTGAAGTTGGTTGTAACCGTAAATGATATGACTTGGTGGTAAAGATTGGTATAACCTCGTGCTTTACCTGCAATTAAATAAATATTGTAGAGATAATTACAGATAACTCTATATAACTATCATGTAATTGTTGCAAAAGACTATCCTTAATTATTTTACGTAGCTTTTGACTGCTCTCAACTATCAAAAGTTTTTTCCATTTGTTAACAAACCATTTTGTAATTCACTGCAGCTTGGTACGTAGCAGCAGCAGAGAAGAGCAATGGCAGGATCAGGATCGGAGCAGCCACCGGAAAAGCCCTTCTGGAGGATCCCGATCTCCGACGTCCGTCCGACACCCGGCCAC
>JAYMTF010001730.1:0-21620 GCA_036897485.1 Pelargonium nanum | reverse complement strand
TATTTGAAAGTTCAAGGACCATTTTGGGTCAAAACAAAGTTCAGGGATCAAATTGGGTCAAAATACCAAAGTTCAAGGACTATTTTTGGTTAAAAAATATTTAGGGACCAAATTGAGTCAAAACACCAAAGTTCAGGGACTAAATTGAGTTTTTTACCTAAAATCTACAGATAAACTTCATTTCCTCATCAAACCAGGGCCCCACCCAACCTATCTCACTTTTCTCACTTGATGGTCAATCAATTTCAAAATAATTATCAAATTTTAATCAATTTCAAAATAGATTGTATAAAACAGGTTAAACACTTTTAATTTTCTTTGAGATTTTGAGTTCGGGTTTCAATAAAGAGAAATACTCATGTCGTATAGTTGAACTAGTAAAAATAATTGTATTTGCACTATACTACACAAACATATTTAACATTCTGAACCATAAAATAAACTTATTTAACATGTAACTAAATTTGTTTTACAATATATACATAATAGTCGATATTTAGTTTATTATACGTGTCACAACATGAGTAATTAATCATATGCAAATACAAACACTTATATTTGATTACCGGTGTTAAGATACAACGCAAGTTGATACGTCTAGTGAAACACAGTGCACGGACAAAATGCATTTTTGAGTTCACGTGGGAAGGGGGGAGAAGATAAGGAGTGCGTGGAAGAGAAACCTCAGCTCACGTGGCCCACCATGTCGGACGCACGTGATCTCTCATACCTCTGTGTCCCTCCACTTTCCGACACCTCCCTCTCTCACAATCATTTGAACTCAACTTCCCATTCCGTCTCACGCGCTTCCACTCCAACAGCCATGCAGCTCACGTGTTGTCACGTGGGTCTGGCTCCGTATTGGCCATTGCTTTTTGGAGTCTGTCTTTTGCACTGTCTCAATCTCCAGGTTTTCACGGTCCCAGGCAGCTACTGAGGTTTCTTGGCTGATATTACGTTATTGCCCTCAGGT
This sequence comes from Pelargonium nanum, assembly GCA_036897485.1. Lineage (NCBI taxonomy): Eukaryota > Viridiplantae > Streptophyta > Magnoliopsida > Geraniales > Geraniaceae > Pelargonium > Pelargonium nanum. The sequence goes on along the minus strand of JAYMTF010001730.1, from coordinate 20,647 downwards.
GACGGAGGAGTATGAGGTGGGTTGAGCTATTGGATAGATCTAATCATTAGTTCCTAATAGAAAAACAAAAGTGTCTCCCTTCAATCATTGATTGTCATACTATTCAAACTATTTGATTTTTTTTTCTAATCAAAACTATTTCATAAATTTGCTTGCCTTCATTGTACATGCATGTTCCGAAGCAAATGATTATTGCATGTACCTACATACATGTATATTGTATATAGGATGATGTGGCAAAATCACAACCACACATGCCTTTGCGTTGAAAATGGATGAGGTGCGACCCATATAATAGAAAAAAAAAAGAATTATGTGGATGAGAATGCATCACGTCAGCCTACATGCATTATACATGCAATGATCCTATTCCTATGTTCCAATTCATTATAAATTTTATTTTTTAATAACATGATAGCTTTTTTATAAATAATGTAGTACACGCCTTTTTATTATTTATTAATTAGTTTGAGTTACCCAATATGAGTAGCTCTCTCTTTTTAACTCAAAGCACCGCAATTTCATTTCATACCGTCGGCAAAGATACTCGAACCTAATACCTAAAAGAGATTTCAAAGCGCCTAAACTGATTGGCTCAACATGTCTTAGTTACCGTGTCACCTCTTAAATTGTCAACTCCAATAATATTGACGTACTATAGTATCATTTTTTTTTACGTTATATATTCAAATTATAATATTATGTCTTTAATTTATTACAATAAAACAATATACATTTTCATGAAAAATATATAATTAATTTGATGAATCATGAAAAATGAAAATGACAAAACGCATAATCATAGAGTAGTTGGTTCATGCAATACTCACGTGAAGTTGGTCCCTCCATTCACCCAATTGCATGCATCTTGTTCTATCTGATACTTATATTGCCTTTCACAATTATCAACATCATATCATCATCTTCATCTTCAAGATATTTAATTTTCCTTTTATCTTTTGAATTTATTTAGATTAACATTGTTGCAGATATATGTTGGAGATTTGTGATTTGTGCCTCAATTTTTATTGATGTGACAAATTTGTGAAAAGTATCCTCTATTTTACCCTATCAATCCAAACATTTTTAGTTGATGACTAGGTGAGTTGCTGAATAAAATAGGGTAGGGAGTGACGAGTGCTAGAGGAACAAGAAGATAAATACAATAATAAACTGCAGGTTTGGAGAACACACTCGGCCTTTGCACACACATCTTGTGTTCGAAGTAAGTATCTCTACCGCCGCAGATAGAGCATTGAAACCATTGATTCTCCATATGAAAATGAAGCCGATTCGATTACCCTTCATTGACAGAAAAGAGAAAACTCAATCGCCCAAGCGTATCTAGACTCAAGGATTCCTGTCAGGCACATGTTTATATTCAAGAACCTTAGTTTAAGAGGCTTATCTAGATTCAAGGATTCTAAAATGTCAGGCTGATCAGATTTTTTTCAAGAACCTTAATTTCGTTCTTAAACTCTGCAATGGTAACATGTAGGTTAGAGTGTACTTTCCTTGACTTCTAGCTGGTTGTTGTGTAATCTAATCCTCCCGAGACTTTTAATAGTGCTGTAAATTCTCAACATCACCACCATTTTCTTCGTACGAATGAGACGGGAGTTCCTTAGACTTCTCTTTGCCTAAGACACCTTTATATTTTACTCCTCAAAGAGGAATAACTGCATACTAATAAACACTTTTGGTCTTCTTCAGAAATGGATATGTTAATTGCATAGATTCAAGCAATACAACAGCTTCTACATGACCCAAAGAGCTAAAAATAAGTCAAATTTGAACAAGGGAGAGATGGGTCGCAAAACTCCAATGATAGCAGCTCAGCAAAGATCTAGCAACAATCCAGACAATTAGACGGCAGAAACGCATGAAATATACATTTTGAAAATAAAAAATAAAAAAATTGTTAGTGAATAATTCATTTACTTCAACCAAAAAAAAAAACTTATTTCGGCCCAACCCATACATCCAAATCCTACGGTTCATATCTTTTGAGCCTATTCACAGTTGAGCTTCAACTATAATAGCCCATTCAAAAGCCCAATGGGCCTTTTCCAATATGTAGACTAAACATGTTACTATCTATGAATAAGGTTGATGAGTCAGCTGAACAATATTAAAATCATTTAAGGGAGGAGTCCACTAGAATGATGACGTGGCAAAAAATCAGAAGAATAATCAATTGTAATAACAATTGCTCCCACATTTCCAAAGTGTTCTCTAAGTCTTAAGGACTCCAGAGTCAAGTCTACAATCATGCGATAAATGTATGCAACTTGTTATAAGTTAATTGATAAATGTATGCAACTTGTTATAAGTTAATTTTCATACCAATAAATATAGAGGTCCACCTATAATTGTATACAAAATACAATCTATTTTTTATTGTTTACACGGAAAACACATGCACTAAGTACTAATCCCTCCATCCTCTTCCCACAATTATAATGAAAATTCACCGCTTAAACATCATACTCTCTTAACGTCCACAAGTTTCAGAATAGCTGCGTGAGCAGGCCAGGCATAATCAACGTGGGGACGAGAATGCTACCGCTCTTGCTACACTAAACACACAACTCATCTAGTAACTCATCTAGTAACGTTCTAAACTTAAATATTCTGTTCCATATTTATACCCTCTTAATTTCTACAAGTTTCAGAATAGCTCCTACCTCATGCCATGGTCCTACAGCTCTTACTTCAATAACTTTTGTTCGGCAAACAAAGTCGTGGAGGTTTGATGACCTAACTAGCATACTTGGGAGCTAAACCCACATTATACACACACCATCTCACACATATAGCACCAAAACTACATCGACATGGTAATGGAAACAGAAGAGCAAACAGAAGCCAACTTGACTCATGCTCTCTTGCAAGTCATATCCACAGCTTTATAGGACAAGAGATGGATGGTAATATGATAAACAAAGCCAATTATGTAATAACTAGTCTCATGACTGAAACAGGTAATGGTAGCCAAGACTTCAATGTTAATTCTATCTTTCACTATTGTAGTCGTTTCATCAATTGCTTGCATAGAAGTAAGTTTGTAAGATTTCCACAAGCTTCAATCTTCCTAACAGGAACCCAAAAAATACTCACAAAATAGATGAGCATAGAGATGGTCATTGATGGTAGTACTCTAATCTCTGCACAAGAACTATCTGGTTGGTTTGATCCTAGTTAGAGCTGGCAATGGGTCTTGGGTTCAGGTTGAGTTTTTTCAGGTTTGGGTTGGAAAGACTTAACCCAAACTCAAGACCCAAAAAGGGCGAGGGTCACAGATTACGGGTTATACGTGTGGTTCACCTAACACAAAAATTGACCGGGTCTATTTTATGCAACTCGAACCTGCAACTTATGTGAATCGGGTTTGAGTACCTACGTGTTCAGGTCAAAATTGAGAGCTCTACTCCTAATGCATTCACTGAATCTCACTACTTCGGACCAGACATAAAAAAACCATAAACCTGATCAACTATCAAGTAACAAACTACACTGCTCCCCATATCACACAACATAATTCAATGCACTGGAATTTAAAACTCAAGAAAATTCTCTATTCATCATCCATCTTCGCATTCATTTATACAACTTCCAACCTAATCTACCAAAGCCAGGACACAATATTCAAACAGACCAAATATATATAATCCTAATATGTTCTCTCTTTACAGAATTAAGCACAATATATACCTCTCAATTAAGGTGTCAATGTCACAGTCCCGAGTTTCCAATAATAACATCTCGAGTCGCCATACATAATCCGCCTCTGCTACAACATCATCATAATTTAACTCTGCATACCAAGAAAAAACCACCATAAATTCATTTCCAAATAAATATATGCGAATGGTATGTAAATTCAATGTAATGTACTGATCATACCATGAGTACTGATATTCGAGATCATCAGTAGAGCAATCAACTAACCAGAGGCCTGGGAAAACAAGCTGCACAGCAAAATACACAATATCAGATCAATCAATCACCACATAACATGACCAATTACCAGCTAAGAGACACAGAAGATCGATATGAAACGTACATCAAGCTGTCTCTGCACATTCTTAGGTCTTTTCTTGGGCCTCCTGGTTGGTCTCGACCCAGTCATCACGAATATGTCCTCTTCAATTTCCTCTCGAGTAAGTGCGATCTGCAACCTCCTCTTCTCCTTCTCTCCGCTCACCTTTCCGCCACGCAGCCGGACCGATTTAGCCTGGTTCTGGCCCTGCTGCACCGCCGCAACTGCGCGTGCCGGAGACCTAGTCTCCGGCAATTCCCCATTCTGGTCAAAACCTGGAGGTTTCGAGGAGATCACTCCTCTCCTCGGCCTCAGATTCCACGGCTTCTGCACCGTCTCCTCAGCTTCATCATCAACCTCGCGCTTCTTCTCCGCAGCTTCCGCGCTCTCTACGACAACCTCCTTCTCCACCGCCGCCGCCTCTTTCCGCGGCTCCTCCGTCGCGACGGAGGAGGAGACCGAGAATCGGTGGCGCGCTGCGCGAGATCCGACTCGATGAGCTTGAAACTCGGCCTCCGACTCGGAGTGGTCGACGGGAGGCGAGTCGCCGGCGAGAGGGGAGCGGCGGTGGCGGGAGTGGCTGGGGGCGGCGGCATGATTCTTCGCGCCGCCCCAATTTAAGTAGGACGGAAGCGTGAAGTTGTGGAGAGGCTGTGACTTCACTGGTGCTGCGGCCATTGCAAAAGCCTCGCGTATCTGAGTAATTGATATAGAATTTCACACCGCCGTGAGCTCGAAAACGAAGTCTATCAAGAGAAAATGGAGCTAAGAAGGGTTCTAGGGAGAGAAAAACCCTAGATTACAGAGGCACGTATCAGAGGAAGCGATGGTTTGTTGAAGAAGACGAGTCTGTGTGTGAGAAAGGTTATGTGTGTATTGTATATATAGCTCAGTGCATTAACAAGCACGATTAATGTAGTTTCACTGGGATTAGGAAACAAATTAGATAGGAAAATAAACATTACTTTATGGTACTGTTTGATAACTAGAAATGTTGACACGTTTAGTCGTAGAAAACAGTTGTCGGTTACGTACAGTTGTAACATTATTTATTCTAAAATAGAACCATGAAAAATATAATTAATTTAAAATTTGTGAATAAAAATATTTATACATAATAAATATTCCGCGATACATAAAAAAAGAAGTAAAAATGAGTAGTGAAAAATCAAGTTTTCTATTTGGAAAGCTCAAAATAACAGTTTTTTCGGGAAAATTGATAAGAAAATTTGACTAACAAGTTTATATTTGATGTGTTTTAAATGTATAAGTAATTATTTTGTTTAGCCCATGTGCAAATTTAAATAATCAAAAATAGATTAAATATCCTATATTGTTAAACTATATTTAATTTATAGAGGAAGGAGAGTCTAAGCCATATAATTTTTGGCTTAGATTAAGCCATTAATGAGGTGGTGACACTTCATTAAAAATTATGAATCCGAGTGAGTCGCTCCGCTCTCACCAATTCACTTGGGTGGGTATGAGTGAAATTAAATGAGGTGTCATCACCTTGTTGGTTTGGCTTAGCCTTAGCCAAAAATTATATGGCTTAGATTCATTTTCCTTTATTTTGCAATCATATCATATTATATTTTATGTTTACAATATTAATGTTTTAATTTATAATTTATTGAAAAATGGGAAACAAATATTATTTTATACACTTAAATGACGAACACAACATGTTTAACGTCATGACTACATGAATCATGTTGACATGATACAACACGACACAGTTGACACGATCATGACCAACACATTATGATAAAACCAACATGTTTGACATATTATTATAATTAATTTTCAACCATATTTTTATATGTGCATGTCTAGGATGTCGTTCGTGTCACAAACCGTACATGGTTTATGTGAGTCCAATAATCAGTCAACTTATGTATTTTTTTAGCCCGGCCCGATCCTAATGGGGTTAATAAGGTTGAAAAATGAGATCCATGAACGAACTGGGCTTGCTTCACTGGCCCAACCCAGTTCACTTCCCATTTTATTCCCCAAAGGCGAGTGAAAATAAAAACGCACGCACAAATTGAGTGAGCCACTGCGTCTGCTATTCTCTCTGAAACTTGCTCGTTGAAGCGCCAATGGCGTTTTTGGTTCAAATTTAAGCTCCAAACACTACTGAAGAGCCTCACAACTACCTTCACTCTCTAACTTGACCGTTAACGCATCTCTGTAGGGTCTTGGAGCAATCTTAAACCCTAGAACTGAACTGCTACTTTCTTCCAGAAAATGGAGACGTTGCGATCCAACGTGACGGTGACGTACGCTAGCTCCACCGACACGAGCTCTGCAACCTGAATACAGTACCCGAGCTGTTCAGGTGCGCGATTAATTTTTTATGTCACTTGCTTAGAAATGAGTATGACCAGTAATAAATGTAGTGATTACTGTGAGGTTCAAGGCTTGAACCGTTGATTTAGGGGTTCAGGTTAAGGAACAGCTTGAATTTGAATGGAACTTTGCTGAGGTGTTTGGTGTGCGTTGCATAATGTGTGAGTGTTTTTTTGGTTTTAGGCTCAGATGTGCTATCAAAATCTTTGGAAGTGAAACTTAAGAGTTAAGTTAGATGGTGTGTGGTTCGAATTTGTGATAACTTAAGCTGATTGTGTATGCATTTCCAAAATTTTGTTCAGGCTCATTTGAATTCTTATTCAGGTCTAATCATTATGAATGTAACTTCAGGTCTAAGGTTTTAAAGCCTGCAGTTGCTCTAGGGCTGTAGGTTAAGAAACAGCTTGAATTGGAGTAGAATTTTGTTGAGGTATTTGTTGCGTGTTGGTTAATTTGTAAGTGTTTTTTTGGGTTTTAGGCTCAGTGTGCTATTAAAATTTTTGGAAGTGAAACTTAGGGGTTAAGTTTGATGGTTTGTGGTTCCGATTTAAATATAACTTAGCTGATTGTTCAAACTCAATGAATTCATCTTCAGCTCTAATCATTATGAATGTAGCTTCAGGTCTAAGGTTTCAAAGCCCTAGCAGTTGCTTTAAAGTTGTAGGTTAAGAAACAGTTTGAATTGGGAATTTCGCTGCAGTATAAGGTGTGTGTTGCTTAATTTGTTAGTTTTGGGGTTTTAGACTCCGATGTGCTATTAAACCTTTGGAAGTGAAACATAGGTGTTAAGTTTGATGGTGCGTTGTTCCAATTTGCAATACCTTTGTTCATTTTGTATGCATTTCTGTCCTGAATTATGAATTTACTTCATTGGATTCTCTAAACATAATGTCTGTGTGGAGTCTGCAATTTCACTGTTGGCATTTTTATCTTCTGCTGTATGTTACCATATATTGCTAATTTTAATTTCAGGAAGCATTAGAACACTTGGCATCTATCGATCTGATTGAGTTGTGCAATGAAGCAAAAGTTGAACGCTGTCGAGCAACGAGAGATTTAAGAAGCTGTGGGCGCAATGTGGACTATGTGTTAAACTCATGTGGACATGCCTCCTTGTGTGCTGAGTGTAGTCAACGATGTGATCTTTGCCCAATTTGTAGATTCCAAATACCAAAGAATGGCAATAAGCTTAGACTTCGCCTTTACTGCGAGTGCATAGAGGCTGGCCTTATCCCCAAAAGATGCGATGAGAGATTTCAAGAGAAAGAAGATGGAGAGACACAACAAACTGTTGATGTCCAGCGCCTTTATTCTTTGTTTGATGTTGCCATAGAGAATAACTTGGTTTCGTTGATCTGCCATTGTATCCTTTTGGTCCTTTTCATCAAATTTTGAAGCATATCAACTTAGTTTGTTATTATGTAGTCCCTAATATCACTGGCAAATAACTGTTTCTTTTTCATATAGAAGGCTGATTTGAATTTAAATTATCAAAAGAAGAGGGATAAGTGATAACATGAAAGTAGACAACCCAATGCTTAAGCTAATATTCATGTACTTGTACCTTTCTGAACATTTACTGGTTCTGCTACTGAAGTCTTGTTCAGTTGGAAATTCAATTTCACCTTAACTCATATCTAACAGATGTTACAGATGTTTGTATGGATGAAACAGCTGTGTCTAGTGACCCTGTCATTGCTTTCTTGTTGGATGAAGTAGTAGTCAAGGATTGGTGCAACCGGAGTGTGCACTTCTTAGCATATTTCATTAGATATCCTTGAAGTAAAAGAGATGAATTCTATGCTGGGTCTGCTACTTAAGTTTTCAGCGCACCTTGCTGGTATATCCAGTGTGGTTGAAGTGTTGGAGTCGTCATTCAAGGGCTCTCTTTCAGCACAACTCCATGATTTGCACCACCTTCAAGAGAGCATATTAAAGACAAAGCAGGTTTAATTACTTTATTTAACATAGGGTATTATACCTTGTTGTTGAGCAAAATACTTTTCTATATTCTTTCTCATTATTGAGTTTTGCTATCCAGCATATGGAGATTATGGTTTGGTGTATTAGACATGAGTTTTTGGAGGATGTGAGGTCTCGTCATGCTACTTTCACATCATGGTGTTCTTCTATCCGTGAAAGGAAAGCAGCTGCAACTAAGCGTGCATGGCCTGATTCTGTAAAGCCTTCTGGAGATTACATTGGACAGAATGGTTCCCTGTTCATTGAAGATGCTTTGTTGAATCTTGGAATTGAGCAAGGATGTACAAAAGAAATGGGAGAGGTAGTAGAAATAGCATTCTTGCAGATGGATGAATCTCCAGTCTTCAGGTCTAAGATAGAGGGGGTGGGAGGATGCTATCCATTTGAAAATCTTCGAGCTGCTGTTGACTTACTCTTTTTACACGGAAGTTCTGATTTGTTACTTGCAAAGCAGGCAACTGTATCCTTCCTCAGTCTTACTTGCATCTTCGATATTGAATGTTTCTGTTGATTGGACATCTTTCAAATTATTTTAGTTTCATGAATGGCATCCTTCAAGTAACAATGCTTGTTTTTGGTTCCCTTAATATATGAACAGTTTTTGTATTATCTTTTTGATCGGCATTGGACATTGCCTGATAAACAATGGAGCCTGATAGACAACTTTGCTGCTACTTATGGTATAACCAGGCTTTCTCTATTGGAGTCGTTAACTTTTTATCTTCTGGATGATCACACTGATGAGGCTCTGCAGGTAACCACCTAATTGCTTTCCTGGAGAATAAGTTTACTTTGCATGTTTGTAAAAGGAATCGCTTACTGAGTCTAAAAAGGCATAATTGCATATTATTTGGCCTGATGCTAAGAGCTAGGTGTTGGTTGTTTCTTGTATTCAAGTATTCTAATGTGTGTGGTTCTGTTATGATTTTGAGGATGACAATGTAGAACTCTCTTTGTCCTTGTGAAATAATATGATTAGTGCTCACATGATCATTTTATATTTTAATTATTGGAAAGTTCTTTTGCATAGGAAGCTTGCTACCTTCTTCCAGAGATATCAGGCCCAGCAACTCATCCTAAGATAGCACAAGTCCTTTTAGAAAGGAACAATCCTGACACTGCTCTAATGGTTTTACGTTGGTCTGGGCGTGATGGTTTATCACAGGTGGTTTCTCTTCGTGAGGCTGTTACTGCAGTTCGTGTAAGGATAGAGTGTGGACTTCTGACTGAAGCATTCACATATCAAAGAATGCTCTGCACCAAGGTCAAAGAGAATAAATTAAAGTTTGGGTCATCTGGGGCTGGTTCAGACAATTTCAAAAGAAATTGCGAGTCCTGGCTGGAGACATTGGTGACAGAGGTCTGCTTTCTTTGCATCCGGAGGAATCTGGTAGATCGAATGATAGAGTTACCATGAAATTCTGAAGAGGAAAAATATCTCCACAAGTGCCTGTTTGATTGTGCTGTTGATGACCCTACAATAAATGTTGGAAGTCTTCTTGTCGTATTTTATTTGCAGGTAACTGCAAAATCTCTAAAGCTACATTCAATTATGATGGATTGAGTTGGAATCTCTGATAATTGGGGTCAGCATCTAATATAAGTATAACAGGTGTGACGTTTTGTTCAGCTGCGTGAAATGCACTAAAATGATTTGGAAGTACTTTTAATGAGGGGACCTGCATTTGTTCATCCTTGACGCATGAAATAGGATGATATAAAAACATTTTATTTATTTTTTTGTTCATTGTCTATTATTTATTACATCCGAGCTGACAGTTGTCTTTACAATTTCAGCGCTACCGATATGCTGAGGCATACCAAGTTAATCTTAAACTTCAGAATGCAGAGCAGGATATCATGTCAAAGAATTCTGCTGGCGAAGAAGTGCTGTCTAGAATGAAAAAAGCAAGTCACTGGAGAACAACATTGGTTGTAAGTGGTTCAAACTTGATAGATTTTTTACAGGTGCATTTGTCAAAAATTAATTAAAATCTTTGAGACACGAGGCAAATGTATGCTGAGTGTCAGCGATTTTAGATTTTCGAATTGCTGACAAAACTTTCTAAACAGGATAAAAGCTTAGAGTTGATGCCAATCAAGCAGCAAAAAGTTAAGGCTGGAGAATTGCCAGTCAGTGTTATGTCACATGAAGAAGTTGAAGTGCCTGTAAGTTCTGCTCTTCGAGGGCTGGAAGGATCAAGATCACCCAGTTTATTGTTTACCTCATCAAAGGATTCTTTCCTTCCATGGTCTAGCCAGACAAGTATCTCGAGACCATCAGTATTTGAAACTCCGACAAGACTAGGCAAGCCTCAAGTTCAAACTAGCAAGATTTCCCAATTTGGTAAGTTCTCAGGTCCCGGAATTCGTCAAGCTAGCCCACTAAATGCCACACCTTTCAGAAAAATCAACATACATTCGTCGATAGTGCCTAGAAGCCCCTTCCAGCCCAACGGATATGCTAACACTCCAGAAGTAGAGCAGAATGGGTTTGCTAGCCAATTCCAAAACTCTACCCCTCCATATTCTTGCAGGGTTGCAGAAAAACCTGCGGCTACTCCCACCAGCAACCACGGCCTCTTTAAAGACTCTGCAAATGATCAACTCCCGGATAGATCTGCTAGGTCTGTCAAAAGGGTTCAATCTGATAGAGATGATAGAACTTGGAATGTGGTTCCCTCGGATGATTCTATGGAAGTAAGAATTTGATTTCTTTGGATTCCATTAGCTATTCCGTATTTTATAATTCTCTACCAATTTATTTATTTGTTTATTTTCAAATTTCAGCTATGGAGAGAGGAGTTTGGCTGTTGACGACATGAATGTGGATGGAGGGCCAAGATGGAGGTCTGACGAAACTAGTGACAATGATGAAGAGCAGAGGTCAGGGATGGATTTTGGAGTAGCCTTACAGGCAACTCCAATGACGGGAATGAGAAAGAGCAGGTTTGCCCGTAGCCAAAGATGACAACTTGACCCTGTCTCTGTAAGTTAATAATAATCACGTGCTTTTCACAATCACTCAGTTGGATAATTCAAAAGGAGGGAACCTGCATTGGAAGTATAGTGCTTCCCATGGAAAAAGAGTATGCGTATACATTGGTTGAGTATAAGTCAAAAAGGGTGAAGAGTACCTGCATGGTTGGCCGTGTTTTGGTTCATCAAAAGCACTAAAAAAAGTCTCCATACGGTACTTTTTAGCGTGTTGGTTCCATGAATTTAGAGCATATGGAGTTTTGACCTTTTCATTTCACCAAAAACAAAAGGGTTACTGGAACATATGGAACTTTTCAGGGTTTTGGTTCCATGAATTTAGAACATATGGAGTTTGACCTTTTCATCTAGAGGATCACTAGTAGTAGATTATGCATTCAAGTCCAATTGTTTCTCACGTGTGGACTCTTCTCTGGCCAATATTTTCTTACAAGTCCTTTTCTACCAAAGCATTTGACTTTCAGGAGAGTGTGAAATGGTGAACTGCTCATTAACATAAATTTCCTCACGCATTTTGAAGCTTTTGGGTTCTATTTTTGTCTTTGTTTAGTCTTTCATTTTCATAATTATAAATTGGAGAAAATATAATTATGCACTAGTTGTGATCATGATGATCACATGTGTGACAAGTGCAAGAATGTATCTGTATTCGTTTTTGCATTTGCAGTTGTAGGTAGTACCAGATAGCGACCTTTCGCCAAATTGCGGTTGGAATTGCCGACTTGGAGGTGAAAGAGTCAAACATCTCATGCCAATCACAGGAAGCATCCAAAACAATAAAGGTACCACTTTCCTATCTAAGCACTATTATGTTCTTGCATCATTTTTTTTTTTGTGTTAAATGGTGCAAGAGTGTTATTTTGGGTAGATGGTACAAAATTAGATTAAATTTTGCACGTGTTGCACAACTAAATTGAGCTTTAGAGTTGAATACTTGACCACACTTAGATTCAATAAGTTGGACGGTTGATAGCAGTGTTAACTCTTAATTGAAAAGAGAGAATCGCATTTATATGAAGTGATGTTCGATTATAAATATATACTAAATTTTACACGTATTACATGCAAATTTGGAGTGCACGACAAATAATAGTGTTAACTTTTAATTGAAAAGACCAAAATCAGCCTTATATAAGTAACTTTTTTTGTAAATATATAGTGAACTTGCACACAATTAAATTATGCATTATAGTGTTAATTTTTAATTGAAAATACAAAAACTCATCTATATTAGTAAAGTAACGTTTCACCATAAGTATACACCGAACTTTGCACGTAATGCATACAAGATACCACTACAATGAAACAGTTGAATAGACTTATGTTTACTAAGTGTAATTTCACTTTAAAGTTCAATGCAATTGTTCGATTTTGTGTTTGTGTGTGTGAACTATCATGTTTAAATTCGAATTCTATCCGTTAGGATCACGTGAAAAACAAAACTTATTCCATTAAATTTTATGTCGGTTAAGATTACGAGAAAAACAAAACTTTTTCCGTGAAACATTAATGTAGCTTTATTTTTCTTACAAAAAGTTGGCTCATTTGGTTATAATCTGAACCACAAGATATGGTAATGGAACAGTGAACAATTTTGATTAAATTTAGTTTGACATTTGAGAACCTAAATCTTCATGTATGCCATAGTGACAACTTTGTGCTAGATTTTTCAAATCTAATCCTAATTATATCTTTCAACTATTATATTGCTCACGAGCCTATTAAAATAGAGTCCAATTAAAGTTAATGAAAATAGATCGCAAAAAGCCCATTTTCATTATTCCCTGTGGTTAGATATTCATTTATTTTGGCAACTCTAAATCTAGATTTAACCCTACAAATTGACATTTTTTTTGGGCTAAAGATCTCAGCCGTCGATCGAGTGGGCAGGAGGACCAGATTAAGTGGGGTCCAAAAGTCAATTGGTAGCAAGCATTGCAAGTGATAATTTAGATAAGGTGGTGGATAAGGCTTTAATTAATTAAAATATAAATGATTAAATTTGACTAATTTAAAATAAAAAGAAAGTGTACGATAAGATATGATATAAAATAGAGAGAATATGTATGGCTGTGTTGTGTGCTGTGGGGTGTGGTACCTTTACTTTAGAGGGACAGAGGTCCACGTGGCTTCACCTGCAAAATCTCACCGACCAAGATCAGATTCTGCTCCTCCTCCACGTGGCCTTCCCTTCTCATTATTGTACCCAAAATATAAAAGAAAATTAACTGTTGTTGTTGTGTGTCACATGACACAAAGCCAATTATGCAACCATACACGGCCTTATTTTGTTCATATTTATATACCTCGTGCAAGACGCTCCACGCCGAAATGTCTTCGGAGAAATCTGAAGTTGTTCTGGTCATGTTTGGATCTTTGGGTGTTGTCGGAGACGTTGCATGAACCATTTTAACAGAGGTTATTTTCGGTAGGACATGAGAAACACATGGTGATTGATTGTGTGTTTCAGGACTCAACACGAAATATGACACATGTTGTAATCATGCCGTATGACCTAGTACAAACACGACACGATATACACGACTGCAAGTCTACAATCCAACTATTCTGCACGATAGAACCAACACATTTGATTCATCACCATCCAACACGCTTGACATGACACAACCTAGCACGCTTGAGTTTTGACACATTATTATGATTAATTTAGAATTATATTTTTTGTTGTGCGTGTTGGGTGTATCAGACGTGTCACAACACGACTAATTAATTGTGTGTGTGTTTTAGATGTCTCGCACGAACATAACACAATTACAAACTAATTTTGTGTCGTGTTTGTGTTGATGATAACTTGTACAAATATTTAAAGACAATTAAAGCAGACAAAACGAAACAAGGCCATGCGCTTAAAATTGGGGAGATAATAATTTGCGTGTAGATCCGCGTTAACAAAAACATATATCCAAACAGACCCGGTAGCTAAGGTTTGACCAAAACGAACGGCACAGCAAGCTCCAGCCCCTTTCCAAAATTAGCCGCAAAGCACCCAATCATTCCCCTTTTATCTATAACCTATTAGACTTGGATAGATAGTGTTCTGTTCCATCCCTCCTACTTCTCTTCCTCTTTCCCATCGGCGTTGCGCACACAAATTCTCAACTCGCCAAAATCCAAACCCTATCTCTCTGATTCCGACTCGGCCGATCCGATTTCAACGATGACTCGGCGCTGCTCTCATTGCAGCCACAACGGCCACAACTCCAGGACCTGCCCCAACCGCGGGGTCAAGCTCTTCGGCGTCCGATTAACGGATGGTTCGATCCGGAAGAGCGCCAGTATGGGCAATCTCAGCCACTACGCTGCCTCCAATTCCGGTGCTCTCCTCAACACTCCCGGCTCTCCCGGAGGCGGCGACACGCCGGATCACGCCGCCGCCGACGGTTACGCCTCTGAGGATTTTGTCCCGGGCTCCTCCTCCAGCTGCCGCGAACGGAAGAAAGGTTTTTTGCTCTGAAATTGTGTTCTTTAGCATTAGAGTAGTTGTATTTGAGAATGAGTTCGGATAATTGCTTGTTTGATTCTGTGGAGGAGGATCAGAGAAATTGTTGATTTTTTTTTTTCTATTTCATTTTTGTTTGTTAATTTGTGTTCTCTTTTTTCTTATATTGATTTTGCTTTGGTATGTGGTAAGTTAGAAGATAAACGAACTCCAAGATCTATGAGATTTGAGATTGGTTTTATGTTATTATATTAGATGTCTTCAAGAGTTCATAATTCATATAATCATTCATGCAATCTATTATTCAATTTTGTTTTCTTGGGTCCCTCTGGCTGCTAGAAGAAGCTTATGAACTTCTAATCGTTGTTCAAATATAGGCTTAGACATTAGAGTGGTAGCTGCTTGTATCTTGTAGAATTTGAGAAAAAGAAGATTAGAAGAGGAAATAGGTTTAAGAAGTTGTGCTCTGTGTTGTTTGGTTTCTAGAAGTATGAAATCACTCACATGGATCAAAGTCGAACAATTTTATTAGACAATACTATGCAGAAACGAGGATTAAAAGGGAGCATACAGTTTCCCCCTCTCACATTACATGTCGAATATCATTAGCATGTACTTCTTTACAAAGCCTTTGTGGATTAGCAACGGTACTCAATTGTAATAGATCTTAAGATAAGTTCTGCTTTCTGAATAGCTGATGTTTTGTTGAGCAGGTGTTCCATGGACTGAAGAGGAACATAGAATGTTTCTACTTGGTCTTCAGAAGTTGGGAAAAGGTGATTGGCGTGGAATTGCACGCAATTACGTTGTATCAAGGACACCTACGCAAGTTGCCAGTCATGCTCAGAAATATTTTATCAGGCAAACAAATGTGTCTAGAAGGAAGAGACGTTCTAGTCTGTTCGATATGGTTGCAGATGAAGTTAGTACAATGTTCACTTAACACTCCTTACTATGCAAAAAGCATCTCCATTATTCAGTCTCTGCTTTATGATTCTGACTCAAAATCATTGTTTTTAAATTATAGAACCTCTACTTATTACTTATCTTTAATCTTTGTTTATGCAGTCAGCTGAGACACCAATGGTTTCACATCAGGATTTCTTCGCCAACAGCCAACCACATGCTGAAACTCATAGCAACAACATCAACAACCCTTTGCCTGCTGCTCCCTCACTGGATGAAGAGTGTGAATCAATGGACTCTACCAACTCCCATGAAGGCGAACCCGTCCTTCCAAACCCTGACAGCTCACAGTCCTGTTACCCCGTTCTATACCCTACTTACATCTCTCCTTTCTTCCCAATTTCACTCCCAATGTGGCCAGTGAACAATACAGGACCAATTAAGGAGACACATGAGGTTGTCAAGCCAACAGCGGTACATTCTAAGACCCCAATTAATGTTGATGAGCTGGTTGGCATGTCAAAGTTGAGTTTAGGAGAATCATTAGGCCATGCTGGGCCGTCCACCCTATCTCTAAAACTGCTCGAAGGGTCCTCTAGGCAGTCAGCTTTCCATGCAAATCCCGCCTCAGGCAGTTCAACCATGAATCCAAGCAACAGCCCGATCCATGCAGTTTAATGGGGCGCTGTCGGGGAGAGCTCGAGACTGTAAATCAGCTCATTGCTGGGTGAGCTCTAAAGCGTAATGTTTATACAGTGACTAATAACGCGCTGGCCGGTCTGGTTTTGAGTTATATTTTATCTTTGTTTGTTGTTTAGCTTGTAGGTTGTAGCAACTTGTCACAAATTATTTGAATCTTTGGCAATTGTTTGTCTCAGGTTCCTCTTTTTGTCCCCCCTATATATTTCTCAGGTCTTTATTGTATGACAATCTACTACAAATTTTGCTCCCAATATCAAAATATGTTTGCATATCTGAACTTTCAAGAAGGATTCATAGTTTATTATACAATAGATGTTTTCTTAATTATGAATTGGAATTAAGAGTGGAGATTTTCAATATTGCTTTTAGATAAGTCTCTTTCAAACAAGACATTATGGGTCTTCCATTATGTGTAACAATTTGGCAACTTGTCCATGTCAAAGCTGCATTGCCACAAGAAAATGGATTGTCCTTCAAGATTTGATTGTCCTTTAAGATTTGCTTCTTTTTTCCCCTTTTATTTCTTAGGCTATGACCCTATGGGCACATTGACATAGCTAGTAGGCCAAATGATATAGCTAACAATTCACATTTTGTTTTAACAAATTTTCTTTGGTCAAGCTCAATAATTTAGATTTAATTTCAACCCATTCATGCACCATTTTTAAACTATAAGGCAAGATAAATATTTAAAAATACAAAAAATGACGTTAGTTCATGATTAAACACTTGTACTCGTCCCAATAGTTCATTTTTTTGGTTTGAATCCAGTATTAGTAGATAATATAAACATGCGATTTATCATCCATGCTCTTACATTTATCTATTATTTATTTTTATTTTATGAATAAACATTTGCTCCCCCTCGCCGGACCTGTAGAACGAGGGACATCCAACACAATAGGACAAAGGCCGACCTTAGCAGGGTAGATTGCGGAGCTTCAATGATGGATATTACATATGCTCTTTTTGATAGCCATTGTAGATGTAACATTTTGCATGTAAATAGGAAACTAGTAGCTCATGCTTATCAGCTAGCCAATATAGGTAATCAAGATCACTTTGGTGAGTAAGGTGCCAAAAGCCCTAGGTTAGGGTTAAGAGGCTTTGTCTCTTTCCTGAACACTATTTCCTTGTTCAAGCTTTGTATAGCTTGAAAGGTTCCTTAGGCCGTTGCAAGGAAGGATTTCGGCACCTTTATGTATATAAAAAAAAAAATCAAGATCAAGGAAAAACTTGGACATGTAATAATCTGAATGTTATTTGCTGTACCTAATGTTACAATGTTTTACCATAAAATAAAATAAAAAATCACACAACATTTGAGCATGTCGGTTGTTGTTGGATCCTTGGACCTGCCCAAATATTGTCGGGTCCCGGATGACGTGGAGGGCCCAATTACAAGACCCTGATCTTGACTCTACAGATCGTAAAGATCCAATTTTTCAGTGCCACCGGAACCGGACGGATCGATGAATCCGGCGAGAACCACCAGAAGTTGGCCAAACAAGAGGCCCACCTCTACCAGATCTTCGCTCCTCTCCATCTCTCTCCTCTGCTCTCTCTTCTTCCTCCTCTCCTACTTCACCTTCACCTCCACATCTCTCCTCTCTGCATCTTCCAAAACCCTTAACTCCCAATTTCCTCAATGCACCTCTCAGTCCCGAACCCAACCGTTTGGAGACAGGTTCATGTGGTACGCGCCGCACAGTGGGTTCAGCAACCAGCTCTCGGAGCTCAAAAACGCTATCTTGATGGCTGCTATATTGAACCGCACTCTGATTGTGCCTCCGGTTCTCAATCACCATGCTGTTGCTCTCGGAAGCTGCCCCAAATTTAGGGTTTTGGCTCCTAAGGAGATTAGGCTCGCGGTGTGGAATCATATCGTTGAGCTTGTCCGAGACGGAAGGTGAGTAAACTCGGTTCTCTCTGTTTGAAATTGATTTTATTGATTACTTCAGTTCATGCCCAAATTTTTGTTGTCAATTTCAGATAAAACTGCCAAATTTATTGAAATTTGATTCTGGGCTTTAAATGCTGCTTTGAGTTGTGAAAATCTGTAGTTATGTTGGCTCTAGCAAGTTAAGTTCACATGATTTGAGTGAAAGTATCTGGTTCTGAAGTTACAGAATAAGATTGGGTTTTGAGTTTGTTTGTTGCTTGGTGCAAGTAATGAAAAATGTGATTTTTGTAGTCAGTTTGAGACAAATACTGCTATATTTATTGAAATTTGATTCTGGGTTTTATTGGTTTCCTCTATTATTTTCTTCCTTGTTGCTCATTGGAGAGAAAACTGTAGGAATTGGAATGGTGTTTCTTGATTGCTTTGCTCTCTGAACATGTAAAGTTATGTTGGCTCTGGCAACTTAGGTTTACTTTAGTTGAGAGGAAGTATTTGGGTAGCGTTTGGGTTAGGATTTTTGTTCAGGAATGGGAATCAAGAATCGTACTGAGAATGAAATTATCATTTTTCCCATTTGGTTCTTCTGAAGTTACAGAACAAGTATATCAGGATTTGAGTTTGTTCGGCATTTCTTAGTTTTGATGTGTTTATTCCATAGTCTTATTTGCTCTTCTCTTGTTGCAGGTACGTTTCCATGGCTGATATCATTGATATGTCATCATTGGTTTCTTCTTCTACGATCCGAACTATAGATTTTAGGGCTTTTGTTTCGTTATGGTGTGGTGCAGACATCGATTTTGCTTGCCCTATTGAATCAAATGCCCAATCCTCTATGATCGATAGCTTAAAAAAATGTGGACTTTTATTGTCTGGTTCTGATGGTAATATAGATAAGTGTTTATACGCCGTAGATGAAGATTGCAGAACTACAGTTTGGACGTATCAGAAAGACGACGACGATGGAGTGTTGGACTCTTTTCAACCCGACGAACAACTCAAGAAGAAAAAGAAGCTTTCTTATGTTAGGAAACGTCGAGATGTATATAAGAGCCTTGGACCCGATTCCGAAGCTAAAGCAGCCACTATTTTGGCATTTGGTAGCCTTTTCACAGCTCCATATAAAGGGTCTCAGCTTCATATTGACATCCATGAAAGTCCTAGAGATCGAAGGATTCAATCTCTGATTGAGAAGATTGAATACCTTCCTTTTGTTCCTGAAATTACGAATGCCGGGAAGCAGTTTGTTCATGAAACCATAAAGGCTCCATTTCTTTGCGCGCAGCTGAGATTGTTAGATGGGCAGTTCAAGAATCATTGGAAGGACACTTTTCGAGGCTTAAAACAAAAGATCGAATCTTTAAGGCAGACGGGCCCTCTCCCGATCCACATTTTTGTGATGACCGATCTTCCTGAGGCTAATTGGACCGGAAGCTATTTGGGGGATCTGAATGAAGATAAAAATGATTTTAAGTTGCATTTTCTGAAAGAAGACGACGAGTTGGTGAAACAAACTGCGAAGAAACTTGTGGCCAAAGAGCATGGCCTTAAACATTGTCCATCTCAGAGATTGCCCGATGTGCTTCTGTACTTGGAGGAAGCTATATGCAGTTGCGCTTCACTGGGTTTTGTTGGGACTGCCGGATCAACCATTGCTGAGAATATAGAGCTGATTCGGAAATTTGGCAAGTGCTGAGGTTGAAACTGCATTTTGAGGTTTGTGTTTGTACATGTTAAATTCAATTTCATTGAAGGTGTTGTATATCAGATTGTGTTGTAGTGACAGCTTTTTAGGTTCCTGGATTACAGTTTTTTGAAGAAGAGATGCAATTGGTGAAACTGTCTCACAAAATACACTTTGTGCTGCTTACTTGTATAGTTATATATTTATATCTATACATTTTCAGGCAAAAATTGATTCCTTTTAACACAACATAAAACATCTTTGTACAGTATACAGAGTTAAGATTGTTGTTGCTTTACTCAAAAAACACAGTATTTTACTACACAAATGTAGTAGAATGTCCAAAATTGAGAACCTGGCTTTAAAATTGCTTCAGAAATTGACGAGTGGTTAAAGCAGCTCAACGTAGCCAGTTCGGTACAAACCTAACCATTAAAGAACGTCACAGCTTTCAACAATCAAAGTTACTCTGACTAATAAACCAGAGAAAGACTTGTACCTG
Source organism: Pelargonium nanum (assembly GCA_036897485.1). Lineage (NCBI taxonomy): Eukaryota > Viridiplantae > Streptophyta > Magnoliopsida > Geraniales > Geraniaceae > Pelargonium > Pelargonium nanum. The sequence continues at coordinate 119 of JAYMTF010001730.1, read as the reverse complement.
AAAAATAGGTGAACTTGGACTTTCTAACATCTATTAAGAGAATATTCATACATTTGTCACTACGAAAATTAGGCTGCGTTTGATCGTCTGGATTGGATAACAATGATGTATTACAATAG
>JAYMTF010001729.1:0-21620 GCA_036897485.1 Pelargonium nanum | reverse complement strand
GTTTGCCAAACAATTTTTTATGCAAAATTTGTCTATAGAGGTAACAAGTAGACATAAAGTAGACTTACCAAACAAGGCCTTAGATTGCTTATTAAACAACTATGATACACCAAGTACAAAAGTTTCATAGTTTTCACTTATCAAAAGCCGAACTTAAATTGCAAGCTCAGAGTTCAAAAATAAATTTGCAAGACAATCGCCATCATCACACAAACTCAATAACTAATTAGTGTTGATATAAGAAAAGTAGAGCTCGCAAAATGAACCCGACCCGTCGGTACGTGAAACTCAGCACGTCTTTTTGGCGGGTTAGTGTATACATTTATCAGACCAAAAAATCAGATTGGATTAGATATAATGTAAACTTTTCACGTCAAGTGTACCTACAAAAAAATAATGTGTTTATATTTAAAACCTGATCAACCCAAAATTTCTGTAAGATCGGGTTAGAGTTCATCACCCGGAACTCAAACTTTTGTCACGGATAGTAACCAAAGAGAGGTGTTACCAGACAAGTCATACAATAATAAACCACGATTCAGCTGAGGTTCCGTCGATTTTGGTCCACACAGACACAGCAAGTTGCAGGGGTATAGTCGACCGCAGCGACATGAGATCTCTCACATCTTCACCTTCGATTTATGAGCAGAGCAGAAAGATCCATGGATGCGAGTGATGAAGGAGAAGAAGAGATAGAGATAGTGATAGTTGGTGGCGGCATTTCTGGGCTGGCAACAGCTCTTGCTCTGCACAGAAAAGGAATAAGCAGCGTCGTGCTCGAAAGATCCGACCACTTACGGGCCACCGGAGCCGCCATCGCTATCCTCGCCAACGGCTGGCGTGCCCTCCATCATTTGGGCATCGATTCTACTCTCCGACAACCTACAATTCCCCTTTTTGGGTAACTATATCTCCTCACCTATATTCACTATTTTGATTCCCATATTATTGTTTTGCTTCCAATATTATTTTAATTTGATTTAGAAACTCACATACTTAATTTAAATTTAACTTATAATTCTGTACAAATGCAAGAAAACTGCATTTTTTTCATTTATTAGGATAAAAAATTTAAGTTTATTAAGATTAAACTTGTAATTTTGTACTATCAAATACTACTACAAACTAATTTATGGACGATTTGTAGAAATCATAGTTGTTAAATATACTCTCAATCATACAAACCAGGCCATTTGCAGTTGCAGCAATAGCTCTATTATACAACCATCATTATGTGGTTTATGATAAATTTTCACCATAATACATTTATTTTGAAGTAAGATGAGTACTCGTTTTCTCTGTTTCCTTTGATTTGGCTGCAACATAACTGTCTTTGTCGCACAACTCTGTCACAGAGTCCGGGATATATCTTTAGACAAGGGAACTCAACGAGAAGCTCCTATTTCGTAAGCTCTCACTTCCTACCAACTCACATATACTTAACAAGTTCTAAGGGCACATTTTGATTCAGTTTTCCCTCTATGCATTAATTGATGTAATTGTTTCAAGGCACGGAGAATATCGTTGTGTGAAACGGAGTGAGCTTGTGGAAGCGCTTGCTGGTGATCTGCCCCCGGGCACCATTAGATTCGGATGCCGGATTGTCTCAGTAAAGTTGGACTCAGTTACTTCTCTTCCCGTCATTCAGTTACACGGTGGGAGCATAATTAAGGCCAAAGTTTTGATTGGGTGTGATGGAGCCAATTCTGTGGTCTCTGAGTTTCTTGAGCTGAAACCCAAGAAGCTCTTCTCAACTTGCGCCGTGAGAGGCTACACAAACTACCCAAATGGCCATGGATTTCCTCCTCAGTTTGTCCGAACCAGCCGGGGCAGTATTGTATCCGGAAGAGCTCCCATAAATGATAATCTTGTTTATTGTTGGGTCAATCAACCATGCCATCAACTAAACTTAGGTGCATTTTCAATTCTTCAACTAGTTTTCCCTTACAATTCATTTATGATTTTTATTAATTAGTTAGTATTTGTTGCAACGCATTAGATTCAAAAGCTTGGAAAGACCCGGATCTGATAAGAGAAATGATAGTGGACACGGTAAAGGGGTTCCCAAACGAAGTGATAGAAGTGATGAAAGAATGTGACCTCAATTCATTGTCCCTCACGCAACTGAGATACCGCGTCCCGTGGGAGCTAGTGGTAGCAAGCTACCGGAAAGGGACAGTGACAGTGGCCGGAGATGCAATGCACGAAATGCTTCCGTTTCTTGGACAGGGAGGGTCGTCGGGAATGGAAGATGGAATTGTGCTTGCTAGATGCTTAGCACGTAAGATGAATAGTGTTAGAGAAATTGAAGAGGCAATAGATGAATATGTACGAGAAAGGAGGGTGAGATTGCTGAGGCTGTCCGCGCAAAGTTATCTGGCCGGTTTAAGGTTGAGCAGTTCATCTGTCATTGTCAAATTCTTGATTTTTCTGGTGATGTTTGTTTTCTTTAGAGACCAGATTGGTCATACTGATTTCGATTGTGGCTCTCTCCATTAGAGAAGCTTGGAGATGCAACATTGGAGCCATGTCAGTCTTTAAGCTCTGCTGGCTAGGATACCTCAAATTATGGTCTAAATATTGTTGAAGATTGTTTAAGTTTCAAGCATGATTTTCATAGTTTGATATTTTCTTTTGTGCTATGCTGATAATGTGTATTTATATTATGTAGTTGAGACATATTTAATGGTGATCTTCTATACAATTACAGGTATTAAGATTTTCTCAAGAAATAAATCTATGGTCAGGTCATTGGGGATGTAGAGCAAAAGGGTGATTTCATTCTTGCAAGTTGTAATAAGCTAATTGCTCATGTCCACCATATCTTGCAGTGTCATAACTATTGGGCTTATTGGGCTAAAATACAAATAGACGAGGGTGTGGAGTGAGTGAGACAGTGAGTAACCATGAGTTTGTCCAGTGTCAATAACTCATAATTTATTTAAGATAAGTGTTAAATTTTTCTACACTTCTGAACGGTCATAAAAATTTGAGAATAGCTCTTACAAACTAGATCAGGTTAAATGGCTTCGTCTTTCCCCGGACTAGCACTCTTTTAGGATTTATCTTCTAATTAGAATTTTGCATGTATTGAACTAATTTTTTATTTGTTTTATCTGTTATTAACTGATTGTAGCAAGTTAATTTGTGTCAGGTCGGCTATTGAAGACGCGTAACCATGCCAACTAAAATAGTTGTCGTTTGTTGATGTGAGATCGCTAAACGATGCGTGTTATTTTTTTCTTCCAAAATGAACAGGCAAAAACAAAACGCAATGGTTTGCTTTTAGTGCAGGTTCACTGACGTGGTATGTCCACGTGACAACTAATATGAGCTGACATGGTGACTTGTCCTCAGTAGCTGACGTGACACAAATTGACATGTTATAACCTATTCATAGGGGTAAAATAAAAAAAAAAATTCAATAGAAAGATTAAATGCTTGCAAAACTGTAAAATTGTAATATATATTGTTATGGACAAAAAAGAACTCTAGTTATATATGAATTTTCCAATAAATGGATATTCTGGCAATGATCGGGTGACCAAAAAAAAAAAGAGTACAAGCAAATTTGATTTTTTTTTTGTCAGTTGTATATTATGTCATGTCATACATTTAACTATTGGTGAAATAGTAGTGTATACTAAATTTTGTTGAATTTAAAAATTCACGAGTTATGGCTTAATTGGTAATGCATACGGAGAATGTGTGAAGATCTCTCGGGTCTGATCTCACTAAACATATCCATAGTGACGGATGAAGAATGTACTGAATTGTTTATTTTCAAAATGATATTAAATTGAGTAATATGCTAAATTTCATGTACCATATTAATAACATTAATCTTATACCTAATATTTCTTTCAAAAAAAATCTTATACCTAATATTTGAATTATATATTCAATTTCATGTGTAACACTATCACATAAATTATGAATGTTGAACAACATTCTTTTTGTGATGATCCATCCGAATGATATCATCTTTCCATGTAGCAATTAAAGGGCAAGTTATAATCACATTTATTACCATAATGTTGACTACCATAAACTCACAATGAAATAGAAAGAAAAGTCTTCAGTACATCCACAAGATACATGCATGCATATATGAAAATAACAGAAACTGACCATCACTTGGACCTCTCTGTAATCTGAGCATTTAATGGAGTCTTCATCACCACCGTGAACTCTTGCTTCTCCGACAAGTCCACCTCCTCGCCGTCCACGGCGCTCCACTTGAAATTCCATATCAAATTGGCCACAAAATACTCCAAATGCAGCATGGCCAGAGTGTATCCGGCGCAGATCCTCCGCCCCACGCCGAACGGCATCATCTTGATCTCCTTGCTTCCGGTCACGTCAAAAGCCTCCAATCTCTTCCCGTCGGCGCTCATGAACCTCTCCGGCTTGAACGCCCTCGGCTCCTCCCACACCTCCGGGTCCAACGCCATCTCCGCCACCATGAAATTCACCATCCCCTTCTTCGGCACCAGGTACCCGTCCACCGTCACGTCCTCCGTCACCGCGTGCGGCAGCACGAAATGCCCCGGCGGATGTCGCCGGAGTCCCTCCAGAACCACCGCCTTCAAGTACGGCATTTTCTGCAAATCACGCTCTCTCACCTCCTCAGCCCCCGAATTCTCCATCCCGGCCTTGATGTCGGCGAAGAGCTTCTCCTGAATTTCCGGAGATTTCACCAGATTGGCCATGATCCAGTGCAGCGACGTCGAGGTGGTGTCAGTGCCGGCGCTGAGGAACTCCGAGCAGAGGCTCACGATTTCACCGTCGGTGAGGCTCCGGTTCTCGTGCGGGAGCTGCAAATCGAGCAGTGAGTCGACGTACGAGAGGACGAACTGATCCTCGCCGGAGGCTCTGTCGGCGTCTATGGCTTTCGTCGGTCTCTCGAGCTTCATCTTCTTCCTGGCTTCAATATGAGGAGCGTACACGTTTTCCTGATTCTGCCGGATATCGTACAGCTCCAACCACATCTTCCGGAACAGAATCTTCCCAACTCGCGGCCAGAAATTAAGAATGTTGAATCGATTGATGTTGAGCAGCAATCGGCGCTGGGCGGCTTCAATTTCACCGATCTGCTTCTCGTCGACCCGATCCCCAAAACACATCAGCACCAGCAAACAGAACATCGCATATTGGAAATGGTCGATTACCCGAACCGGCTCGCCGGATTTCGCCTGGGATTTGAGGCGGCCGAGTAGAATCTCAAGGACACGTTTTCGGGCGAAAGAATAGGACCCCACCCGAGAAGGGTGGAGCATTTCGGAAGTGAGGTTGCGGCGGAGAAGGCGCCAGGTGGGGCCGTAGGCGGCGGAGCTGATGTTGTGCTGGTTGCTGGTGATGAAGCGGTAGTTAGGGAGGGCCGGAGGGCGGTCGGAGAAAACGGCGCCGTTCTGGACGAGGGTGCGGTGGGCGAGTTGGCGGTCGCGGATGAAGACGGTGGGGCGGGAGCCGATGTAGACGGTGACGACGGGGCCGTACTTGGCGAAAAGACTGCGGAGGACGGCCTCGAGCTCGGAGAATGATTTTTTGAGCCATATGAAGCTGCCGATGATGGGGACGCTGGAGGGTCCCGGAGGAAGCTTTGCGGTGCTATTGCTCTTGCTGCCGGAGAAGATGAAGTCCAACACTGATTTGAGGAGCGCTGAAACGCAGAGAGAGACTACGATGACGAACCAGGTCTCCATGCTGTTTCTGTGTCTGTGAGTATGACTGTGGTAACTGTTCAGCAATGGATGTGTGTGTGTATATATACACAAGACAGAATCTAGCAGTTTCTTGGTGCACCATATAGCTCTTATAACAGTTTACTAATTATATTGTACACGCTTAATATACAACTAATTTAATATAGACTAATGATACACACACCATTGTACAATAATAATGTGTCAATGACACATCAGCTATTATGTTAAGCAAATCTGGAAATGTATTTTTCCATGTATAATTTTTTACATCTATTTTCATATGTATTTTATATTGCTAATGAAAATATTTAGGGTAGAAAATATATAAGTTTCAATATGAATTTATTACAAATGTTAATATTTTGTACCTAATTTTATTAGAGATCATTCAAAAAAATCGTTTAATTTTTCTTCTTAAGATTTGATGTATTATAATAAGTTTGTGCAATTTGTTAGTGTTTAACTTATAAACGTTTGTATACTAAAAATCGTAAATATAATTTTTATTCACTTAAATTGATAAATGTGAGTAAATATATTATAACATTGAAATATATCCATTTTTTACTCTAAACATTTTCATTAGTTATACCAAATACATGAGAAAATATATATAAATAAAAAACATGTGTGAATCCTCCTCCGTATATATTTGCTATATCATTTTGTAAACTATCTATACCTTTTAGGTGATTTCATTATTTATGGGTTCTCTTAAGAAAATTTGCTATCAGGAATACCTTGAGGATGTCCTAAACTTTTGACTGGACTATTTTCAATGGATTTGTTTAATCAAGCACTCTCACTTGGATTGGTTCATGTACATGATCTCATGCACTAATTCTTGTCAAGGAATAGTTATTTGTAGACTATTACTAATATTCTACTTTTTTTTTATCTCGATTGTATAAGTTAATGAGTCAGATTCAGTCAAAACACGTTTAAATTAGATTTGGAATTGGGTGTTCCAAACTCATAAATTTATTGAGAGCAAATATGAGTGTTAATTTCTGACTGTTAAAATTTTACAAGTTTGGTTAAGTCTCTCAACCTTTAACCCTATCATTGAGAGCAAATACGACGGTAAAAGTGTTAATTTTTATTGGTGCAACTTTTTGTGGGTCTACTATAAAATTTTAATCTACTTGATAAGTCTATATATACCTAAAAGGAGAAGTTTTATTAAAAATAATAACATATCATTTTTCACTTAGAGGGGAAGAATAGAATGTTTACATTTTTTATTTCTTATGCTCTAATCCCAATGAGTGAAGTAGACCAAGTCTTTTGCTCACATTTAATTTGTGAATGAATCCGTTTAGCATTAAATACATGAGATTGATTTCTTTGTTATCATTTTCAAATTGTTCCCATATCTACAGTGACCATGTATCGTCCCAATTTTATAGGATGTCCCTGAAAGGACAACTATATTGACATGTGGTTTAAAATAGACATGGCTATTTTTCGATTGAGGTGGTGTTTTTTTTAAATGAAAGTTAATTTTTTATAGGAGGTAATTACAAATAGGATAAAGTTGCAAATCAGTTCATCTACTATTCAAAACATATGGTTTTAATTATTGAACTTTAAATCGTTATATTTCAGTTTAAATGCGGGTTTATGATTCTGTTTTAGTTCAAAATATGTCAAAAACTTTTTCAGGAGAGTCGTTTTCGTTAACTTCACTGACGAAACTGTTAATACTACAATAAAAAATATTTTTAATATCAAAATCAATGACAAGGCAAATAAATAATAAAATTTTAATATAAATGAATAAAAATATTTTTTAACTTTCATTTGATTATTTATAACTTAAATTACTAACAAATATCAAGCTCTTATCAATTATGGGCATATTTAGTTAAAAAGTATTTCCTCCAATTTTTCAGAAATTGTTTTATGAAACTGGAAAACTGGACAACTTGTTTAGTTGCATAGTTTTTTCGTTCGGAAAATAGAAAACTGGAAAAAAGTTTTCCAAAATAGCTTGAAAATGAAAAACTGTTTTTTATTTTTTTATTTTCCAAATAGAATACTCATTTTTTTCACTATTCATTTTTATTTTTATTTTGTTTCATTGAGTCTCCATTGTGCATAATGTTGTTATTTACCGATTTAGATTAATTCTACTTCGAAATAAATAAAAATGAAAAAGTTTACAACTAAACAAGTTTTATAAAATTTTCAAGTTTTCCATAAAGAACAGAAAACTAAAAACTAAAATCGAAAACAGAAAATAAAAATTATTTTCTACAGCTAAACGGGTCATATAATTCTTATTTACTATTCATCTTCTTATTTCTAAATTAGGGTTTTTATATAAGTAACTGTCGCCACGGAGAGCTAAGGCCCTCTATGTAGACGCCACCAAAGCTCCTGCCACTGATTATGTTTATGTCATTTCTTCTCTACATGAGTTTTTCTCAATACTTAGTTTGGTTCAAAAAGAGATAAGCTTTTTTTAGTACCAATCTCTCTTTTAATGTATTGGGTTTAGTTCAACAAAACATTGATGGTGCAGGTGTTCATAGCAAATTGTTTGTTATTTCCAGGGTGTTTCATGTTATTGATGCTAATTTTTCAAGATTTTATTGTATTTGTTTTTAAATTTTTATTTATCCCCTCGTTCTTTTATCACTGCAATATATTTCATTATTCTTAACTTCATCCACTTTATAATTATTTTTGTTATTATATCTTACATATTTTGTTTAAAAATTTTAAAATTAGAATCGGTCCATTTGGTCCGGTCCTTATACCAATTCTAATCGATCTAGTCTTCGGTCAATATTTTTATGGAGAATTTAGTCTCGCTCGGATCCAGTTGATTTTGGTTTGTTCTAGTTTGTTCTAGTTCGATCTTGGACTGACGCTCAACCATACCAACGATGAAGATAAATCTCAAAAGATAGGAGTGCAAGACTACTACTTGTACATAAATTATTGGACCCCAAGAACTCATCAATCCAGACAAGTCCACCACTACCTAATTCATCACAATACGACCCACGATTTGTTTGACCCGTCCTACGGTCCAAGCGACCCTGTTTACTTAATTCCACATGTGACTCGGTTTTACGTATTTAAAAGTTTTCTAATTACTTTAGACTTCCTAAAATCTCTCCATCGTTTACAATAAAAGAGTTTCTCCTATAAATTCCCATTTAGGTCTAAGGTATCACACTCCCTACTTTTGTGAGTAACACACTTGATTCATGCTTATACTCTCACGCCAACGGTGTGAACTCTAGTGCAGCGCACTTGTCTCAACTTAATGTCTGTTTCGATAATTTTAATATTTTCTTCCTGCTCATTCCAATCATAAATTTACCAAACATAAATGATTTTTTGAACCATCTCCTTTTAGTTTCGACAACATTTTAAAACTTCTTGCAATTTTACAAACAAGCTCTAAGTTGGCTAACTTGTTGCTAATAATAATAGGTGATGAATTTACTATAATCTTTAAAATATGACGAGCAATGGCACAAAAATATGGGTTAATTAGTTTTGCCTTCTAAGGACTGGTAATTATTTTGGCTTTAATCCCGAGACTAAAAAATCATATGGTATTGACTCTTAAAGTTTTTAATTTTATGATTTTGGCTCTATTAACTTGCTACAGCAGGTTGGCCACCGCCACGTCAGCCAATCCATCCAAACAAGCTGTCACATCAGTTAAAGCTGCCACATCACCTATGACACTCTCACAAACTAAAACTCTGCGTTTTAGTGTGTCATCTTCCTCATCCTCTGAAACACCTGTTTGTGGGAGTCTCATAGGTGATGTGGCAGTTTTGGCTGACGTGACAATTTGCTTAGATGGGTGGACTGACGTGGCGGTGGTCAATCTGTTGTAGCAAGATAACATGGCTAAAATTAAAAAATTAAAAACTTTAAGTACCAATTCTATATGGTATTGAGTCCAGATATTAAAACCAAAATAATTACCCAAAAATATTTACACACGGTTCGGTCAAAATGAGGGTCAAATCTCCAAAGTAATGCAAAGTGCATTTCCCCTTTCACACGTTGCTTTCCTTGTGACTTCGCAGGACATTCCCTTCTCCTTCTTGGCACTTGCATCAGTCTCTATTCACTCTCTGTCTTCTCTTCACTCTTCAAAGCTCTCTCCTATTCCACTTTTCTATTCCAAACCTTTCGTTTTCTCCATAAAAAAAGCACCAACACGGTGATCGTAAATCATTCTCAGTTAACTTGTTGAGTTGGGTTTTCTTCGGCTCTGTCTGGACTGTTACTGCAATCTTCACTCCAAGGTTGGAACTTTTCAACTAGTCATTTCATTTCAGATTCTGGGTTTTTTTCTTCTTTTTTTTTTTCTGGTTTGTATTCGGATTTCTCTCCGATCATGCATTTCGTTTTCTCATGCATTATCAATGTTCTGTCTTTTAGTTGAGCCTCTTGGTTTGATCAAATTTTGATTATGGGTTATGTCAAATTTGAAATGTGATTGGGAAACAAGTTTGTCAAAATTCTTTTGTGGGTAGTTCTTGTAATGGGTCTGTAATCAGGACTCTAATTGGCCATTATATTGTGTTTAGTTTGTGCTAACTTTCATGTGTTTGATTGGCAATGTAAATGGTTTTAATACTGTACCTGAGATTTCTTATAGGTGAATTTGATGATAAATGAAATGGTTTGAACTTTGAAACTACAGCTTTCAACATTAATTCAATTTGCATGTCAGTAATAATTATCACTGATTACAAAATCACTGAAATAGGATTGGTGGTTGGAATGATGAACACTTGCATTTTTATTTTATTTTTTTGACATTTTTGTGGTTGTGTATAACTATATTTACCTTTTGAAGCTATGTTATTGTTATTCAATAAATTACTTGCACCTAACAGATTATGGTTATTGATGGATTTGTGATTATAACCCTTAATTTCTGAATTAATGTGGATGAGAGTGTTCCTGTCTCTGTTGATGTCTTATTATCATTTTGAGTAACTTTGTTAGACATAGTATTATTTCAATGATGTATATAATGAAGTTTAAATGCTGTGTTTTGTTTTCTATATTTAGTGAATTTGTTCTGACCTTATAATTTCTTTAATATTTACTTTTTGTTTTAGTTACATTCACTTGTCAAGGTTGGTTGCTATATAATATTTACTCACAATACCTTTTGCTCTGAGAGAGCTATTCTGTTTGATAATAACATCCATATTTACTCTTTTTGGTATGTATGCTTGCTTCTTAGGAACTTGTTGGTAAAGAGATCATGGGTACCATTGGAAAGGGTAAATGGGACGAGGAATGTTCTGTAATTGGAGACCGGGGAGAGATTGGGTATATTGACTTTGAGGATGATAAATCTGTGTGTAGCTCTGACCCAAGTGAAGAGGGGGGAGTCATTATATCCATGCCATTTCCTTTTATAAGAGGGAAGCCTCATTCTATTCTGATAGGAGAGACTTCTAAATGTTCTATTACCATAGAGAACACAACAAGTGAGCCAATGGAGCTATGGGGAATTAGGATTTATTGCTCCAATCCGGTGGATACTTTCACGCTGTCTCTGTTGGAACCACCATCAAGAAATTCCGATGCAAAGTACATTCGAGGCTTCTTGGAAGGCTACTCTCTTGAGGACCGAGTGCTTCAACCACACGAAACTCTAACCATTTGGTTATCTTGCAAACCAAAAGACATAGGGTTACACACATCTATTGTGCACTTTGATGTCAATGATGATAGGATAGAACGAGTTGTTTTCCTACTGGCTGAAGACAACGTCTCCAAGTCTGTGGCTTCTAAAAAGCCATATACAAGAGCTACAAGAAGTCAGTTTGTCATAGATAAACATGTTGATTCCTCACCTCCTACTAGGGTGGCTGCTGCTAGGACAAGGACCAGAGGTTCGAGGTATATGCTTCCTGAATTTCCCATCCCAGAAGATGTCAGAGAGTTGGTGGAGAATAAGCAAGTTCCAGAAGTTCTGGCAGAAAAGTTAACAAGGGAAAACTATGCTGATTTTTTTAGTACATTACTTATCATGGAAGAGCTACATTTGGAGGTAATTATTAACTTTTTATAAATTTATATTATAGTAGTAGATTGGCCTTCTTTTGAGTTTATTACATTAAATTATCTTCTTGGTAAGATTATTTTTCTTCGTTTTTGTTGCTAGCTTTCTTCTTTTGAGTTGGTTCTAAGAAAATTTAGTTCTTATCCAGGAAGAAATGAGGAGCCATAACATGGAGTGTGTAACCATGAAGAGGAAAGGACCTCAGCTGTTGGCTCTTGAGGTCCCAGGGTTGGCTGAGAAAAGGCCCTCACTTGTGCATGGTGATAAAGTGCTAGTGAATTTCGTGTCTCAAAACCCAAATGATGGTGATGCTTCATATGAGGTATTCCCCCCTAACTTTTGAAGAAATATCACGTGTCAATGCATATTCACATGCCATTGAGTATGTCATTCTTTTAATTTGCAACATTTTGCTCCTAAAGGAAGTTCGATCTGAGCTCCTGTCTTGTCTATATGCCATTGAGAAGCCATACATAAAGATGATAGTGGATTATTCTCTTACCTTACACTAATTTCTAAATATTAGCCACTAATGTTTTTTGGTCATTGTAAGTTTTATTGCGTTTCATTTTTCACCTTCTTAGTTTAAGTTAGTGTATCTGGTATTTTTCAGGGTTACATATATCGTGTTGAGGCAGAAGTGCTTTTGAGATTTGCCAAGGAGTTTCACACTCATCATTGGAATGGGAATTTGTATAATGTTCAATTTTCTTGCAATAGGGTAAACATGAGGAGGTTGTATCAAGCCATTTATGCAGCAATGAATCTAGGGGATGATCTTCTGTTTCCATCTCAATTGGCCAGAAAGAAATTGATTGGAACAACCACATTCCAACCATTTACCCATGCTCTTAATAAGGAGCAGATGCATTCAGTTCAGATGATTCTTGGTTGCAAAGGTGCTCACCCCTATGTGATTTATGGGCCTCCAGGGACAGGTAAAACAATGACTTTGGTAGAAGCAATCTTACAAATATACAAAACAAGAGAACATGCACGGGTTCTTGTCTGTGCTGCTTCCAATAGTGCAGCAGATCACATATTAGACAAACTAACCAGTAATGAAGTTGCTGGAGTTAAAGAAAATGAGATTTTCCGACTAAATGCAACTAGCCGTTCTTATGAGGATATCAAACCATCTCATAAACGCTTTTGCTTTTTTGAGGACTGCATCTTCAAATGTCCCCCCATTGAGGCCTTAATGCGTTACAGGATCATCATTTCTACCTACATGAGTACTGCTTCACTTTACAAAGAAGGTATTAATTCAGGTCATTTCTCCCATATCTTCTTAGATGAGGCTGGGCAAGCCTCAGAGCCAGAAACCATGGTTCCAATAGCCAACCTGTGTCGAAGGGAAACAGTTGTTGTTCTAGCCGGAGATCCAAAGCAACTAGGTCCTGTTGTATATTCAAGAGATGCAGGGGGTCTTGGATTGGGAAAATCTTACCTAGAGAGGCTATTTGAATGTGAATTCTACTGCAACGAGGATGAAGATTGTGTGACGAAGTTAGTAAGGAATTACCGTTGTCACCCAGCAATTCTAGATCTCCCATCAAAGCTTTTTTATGACGGGGAGTTACTTGCATGTAAAAGGGATACCTCTTTATCCATAGATTCATGGCCGGAACTTCCTAATAAAGAATTTCCTATTGTATTCATTGGTATTCAAGGTTATGATGAGAGAGAAGGCAGTAATCCTTCATGGTTTAACCGGTTTGAGGTGAGCAAAGTTGTGGAAATTATCAAGAAGCTGATAGCAAGTATGGATCTGCATGAAGAAGACATTGGGGTAATAACACCCTATCGTCAGCAAGTGGTCAAGATAAAAAATGCACTTGAAACCTCGGAAATAGCAGAAGTTAAAGTTGGGAGTGTTGAGCAATTCCAGGGACAAGAGAGAGAGGTCATAATCATATCAACTGTCAGGTCAACAGTAAAACACAATGAGTTTGACAGAACATACTCTTTGGGATTTCTCAGCAATCCGAAGAGGTTTAATGTTGCAATTACCCGAGCCAAATCTCTTCTCATCATTGTTGGGAACCCACACATTGTCAGTAAGGTACGTGAAATCCATTTGTCAGTTGTGTTTGTGTTTCCAGTTAGATATTTCTGATTCCTTGCCTATTCCTGATGCTTCAAACTCGAACTAGTACTATTTGTGATATATAGGCTTTTGGTCAGGAATTGTTTTGGTAAACTAATATACTTATTATGTATGGAGCTAAATATATATGTATACCTTTCCCTCAAGCATACCAGATGATTCTTAATAAAACTATTTTTTTTAAAACCATTATCTCAATTGTAAAGTAGACTCAGGACCAAACCCCACCTTTTGTGTTTGTGAACATTGAACAAACATAGCAGATATATGAAATTATAAAGAATCAGACTTGTTGAATCATTTTTGTGTACATTTATAGCATATTTACATTTACTTGCCAATAAAAGTGGAGAACCCTAGAATCTATGCTAGAAGCTAGATTATATTGGAATTTCATGGTTGTGTTTGATCTTCTTCACATGAATGGATTACCCAGTTTGCTATACATCTCTAAGTGGTGAGTCTGGCTCTTGTTATCCTTAAAGTTTCTCTTTCCAATTAGCATTTTTTTGCTTGAATAAACATTGTCTTTATAATACTCTTTAGACTACTTTACCCCTATAATGGCTATGTATAGAACCAGAGTAATAACGCCATAAACCAAACAAAATAATACTATCTAAGAAGATAAAATTGAACACTGAAGAATCTAAAAGACCCATTAGCATTTTTATAATTTTCAATTTGCAAAATTAAATGTTGGATAACTCTGTAGGAAAAGCATATTGTTGATCACTGTTAATTTGTGCATGGCAGGATCCTTACTGGGACAAGCTTTTAAGGTATTGCTGTGATAATAATTCGTACCTAGGATGTCCCCTCCCTGAAAGGCAAGACTATGATGATGAAGATTCAGCTTCAGTTGGGACCTTTATTTGAATTGAGAATCCCACTCCTCAGGAAGTATAGGCAAGGGTTGGCGGGCCGGCGTGTAAATATTCCAGAATTTTACTCAACATGATATCAATGAAGGTGATTGTCCCATAGACCATAGTTGCAAGTAAATGTTATCAGCCTCTTGGGACATGTTCTTATTATTACAACTACTACTCTATAGAACTTACGGGGTTGGTTGCAAAGTGGCATCTTTTCCTAGGATTGCATATTTTTGTGTCTTTTGGAATCTATTTGCAACCCTTTTTGTTATGGGAACTAGAAAAAGGAAATGAGCTCAGGAGTTTGCTCATTTTGGCAATTTAGTTGTAATCTTGATTGTCAACACTATAATAGCTTCTTACTTCACTCGAATTTAGATGATGAAACAGAACTTGCAGAAGATGCAAGTTAAGTGGATATGTAGAAATTCAGTTTCTAATCTTGCTTGAACCTTTCAACTCGAGAAACTTGCAGCTCTTCCAAGCAAGCATTTCATTTGCTGTAGTGAAAATCATAAATTATAACATGGTGATCATATTTCTCATTTGCTTATTTTGTTGTTCGCATCAAAGATTGAAAACTTATTGTTATTCCTGAATAAACTACTGTTAAACTGTCTCGGTCTCTCCTACCCCTAATGAGATCACCACCAACAATTTCTTCTGGTTCGCTGCTAATGACTCACTTGAGCTCCTCTTATTCCTTTATCTAGATCTCCTTTCTACATGAAACCTTATTTCTTCGTCAGTGCGCTTACATGACTTTTACGACACTCTGCTTTGATCCAAGCCAAGACTTGGACCATGGGCCACCCGGGTTATTGAGATATCGAGGTATTTGGATCTCTGAGTTTTCTTTAAGTGATTTACGTCTGATTGGTAATCTTTCACACCTCCGTGCGACACCCTACAGTTAAGCACGTGTGAAAGTTTTGGGCATGGTAAGCCCTTAAGGCAAGCTAGTACTACAATACATGGCCTTATAGTTTCTCTTTCTCCTAGAAACATAATGTATAAAAGGTCTTATATTTTTTTAAAATTTCTGACACAAATTTAATTGTTACTTTTGGCAGTAAATATATTATGGATGAAAAATTGTTTTGAAACTAACTTCTTACATTTGAATATTTGATAACTGTTACTAATCATCCTCTTAATCTCATTAACAGTATTGTACTGGTCAATTTAATTTAATTTTAAACGATTTGAGGCCTATTTCACAAACTATTTTCAAACCCAACTTATATAAACTAGATATGGTTAATTATAATTTTGTTTCTTAAACGAATAAAAATACGCAAGGAAAATAAAGTCGTAAATAGGAATTTGTGTTGTTAAAAGAAAAGGGCATAAATGGAAGCATAAAATATGAATGGCCCAAGAAGTATAAATAGCAGAAGCCTTCGCGTCGGTCTCATACGGTAGGGTCACTTCGTCACAGACAGATTCAAAATTCGAATTTGCAGATCAGAGATACAGAGATGGCTTCAACGAGAGGGAACATGAAAGGCTTCTACCGCCAGAAGAAAAAAGACGCCGGAATCGTTAAACCCTCCACCGCCGCAGCCAAGAAGAAAACCAAAACCAAGGCTGCCTCCGATCTCGCCCCACACCTCAACGGTTTCTCTTCTCTTTCTCTTTCACTGTTTGATTCCTTGTTAGGGTTTTCATATAATTACTAATTATCTTTTGTACTAATATGGCTATGATAGATGAAGTCGAGGAGCGTGATGATGTGTTAAGGCAATTCGACCTGAACATGGTGTACGGACCTTGCCTTGGGATGACAAGGCTCGCTCGTTGGGAGCGAGCCGACAGGCTGGGCTTGAATCCTCCCCCTGACATTGAAGCCCTCTTGAAGAATGGGAATGCTCAACCCGAATGCGTTTGGAGCACTCGAGTTTAGGCTTTTACAAGATCTGGGAATTGAATGTTCAGCCTCTGGCTTTATTTTTCTTTTATAAACAAGGATAACAACTGATTCTCGAAGTTGAGACCTCGTTCAGCCTCTGGCTGGCAGAGGCTTCATATATATTGTACCATTGTTCTAATTGATTAACTACATTCATTATTGGAACAGATGTTTTCATCACCATTCTCTGCATTTTTAGTGTCTCATGTAATGTTGTAATGAAAATACACCTCTTAATTCAAACCATTGTTACAAAACACCTCTTAATTCAAACACCTTTACTATATATATATTCAGCACTTTCAGTATAAATATGTTTTCTGTTTCTTCATTGCCGTGTGAATATTGAAACTAATAACAAGAAAGAACTCAAAATATTTAGCAAAAGCACACACCTTTGAAGCAGCAGGTCTCGGATAAACAAGTCTAGTCTTTTTTACTCGTGATTTTGTCGTCTGGGATAAACGATGACCAATAGAGTGGAACGAGTGTGCACACAGCTTGTATCAGAAGGGCATGTGGAAACCTCGAAAAGTCGTCTCCTGTGATCCCAACATAAGAGGCAAGTGCAACGCCGAGGTATCCACTCACTATGAGTGCAAGGGCAATAGCAGACATGACAAATGCCATCAAAGATCCCTCACACCCTGCTGGACACAACTGTGCTATCAAAATGCTGAACGGCAGAATCTTAAAGAAGAAGAGAACTTCCAAAAGCCCAGAGAATATGATTACGTATAAAGAATCTGGCACTCCCATCTTTTGATAAAATTTGGTCACGAATAACGCATCTGACAGCATGAAGATCGCCATTGTTGCTTGAATGCCAGAAATTATTTTTCTCGGTGGGACTGACTTCAAGCGACTGTTGTAGACGACACTCCAAAGAAGCATCGCTGCCTGGCCAAACACCTTAGAAATCCCCAACACTGATGAGTCTATATTCAAATACTGTGTTTGGTAAAAGAACATGGTGCCTGTCAGGGCTGGAATTATGGCATAAGATGCTGCAAACCATGCTATTGAGTGAGCAATCTCAGGCTTTCGTAATGCAAATGCAAGCACCGAGAATTGTTTTCTTATCCCAAAATTGGGAGGACTCTTGGGAAGGTTCATAGAACTCTCACGGACAGAAATGGTGATGAAGAACTGGACTGAAAGGACAAGGCCAAAGAAAAGGAACAGCCCTTGGGGGGAGAACCGGTCAACAAAAATGCCACCCACAAGGTTCCCGATGACTCCACCAGCTGAAGAAGCCATCCAAACAAATGACTGCAGCTCGCCTGAGGACGAAGGTTTAGAAATTTCGGAAGAGGTGGGTTGTTTTCCCGACTCTGCAACTATGGCATCATTTGCTACCTCTGCTATTGAAGCACCAAGATTACTAAGGAGCAGATACATACTTAGGCTGAAGATCGAAATGCTTGATCGGGCAAGGATTGCTATAGCTATCCATGACACTGCTTGTAAGAAAGCTGCAACAATGAATCAATTGAAAGAGGTCAGGGAAAATAAAACCGATACATACCACATTGAGAAGATATACTAATTGATACAGTCAATTATCAGCACATTTGAGAATATTTCATAAAACTACTACAACTAGCCAATCCATACAAGAGTTAGTTCAAACCCATAATTTTTCATGGCCTATGGCCTTCACTATTGCTAGATTCTCACCCTGAAATAGTCATCTAGCTGCTTGGCATTGTTCCAAGTTATGCATCATTCATGGATAGACCATGCCTGCACATTCTCTTTAGTAAGAAAGACAAAGTATTGTCCTTTTCTGGACTCCTTAAATCTACCACTTACATCATGCTTTCTAGAGTTCAAAATAAGTTCCCGTCTCCATTGGGTAAAAGAAGAGGGGGAAGGATAAGGGAAGAAGTTATGCATGCCCTCGAGCAAGAATTAACCGTCAGCATAAGGCTTGAGATACTACCCATCTATACTCACAAGCAGAAATAAAAATCGGAATATGTTTTCACGAGAACCTGTTCAGCCTTCTTCATAAATGTTCTTATAATCGATTTTTATTGATTAATTGAATGCAACAAGTATCAATTGTGTGTGTTCTAGAACCAAATCATGCTCAGGTTTCTAAACATTTGGAGTATCCATGTCTTGTTAGGCTAGTGACCTTCTCTTCAGTTATCAAATACTCCCTCCGTCCCAAAACAAGTATATGTTTATCTTGAATTTTTTTCCCCAAAATGAGTGTCCTCTTTCCTTTTTCAATAACTTAGTTACATATGAATTGTTATAACAACTTCGTTAGTATACGAAGCACATAACCATGAGATTACAAGAGTAAATACATAACATCAACTAATTGAGAACAATTTCCATAAAGAGTCCAGAAGAAAAAAGCTCCAGAGAATTGAATCTTCATCACTCTCTTTTGCATTTGCCTTTTGGCTTTACTCAAACCGACATTGGAAGGGTAAATGGGTTTTATATATTTTTTTTCTAAAAGATTACTCCAAAAGAGATGAAAAATGAAAAAAGAAATCATCTGAAAATGAGGAATAACAGAATTATCTCTTGGTAATGTTCCTATGCAAGTACAAAACTTTTGACATTAAAATTGCAAAATGTTGAATTCAAAAGAAACCCATTCGATTGAAATTGAGAAAATGGGACAAACCTCCGAGGGCGATGTAGGGGATGCGGTGCTGGCCGGAAATGTAGACGGCGTCGGAAACGACGCCGTAGAGGGGCTTGGCGACCATGGGGAGATTGGCGGAGTTCTGGAGAAGCTGGAGAGTGGAAGGGTCGACGGAGAGGGCATCCTTGAGGAAGAAGTTAACAACCATCCAAGGGAAGCACCTGAATCCCTGAACCCAGTACCCGAATCCCAGCACCTTGCGTATCGGGTTTCGACCCGCTTTCTCCGCCGACGATAATACCATTCTCTTCTCTTCTCTTCTCTAATTACAGACACAGACTCTCAATGCGCTCTGGTTTGGTCTTCTTTCTGGAATCCCTCGTACAGTACATCAATGTTGGGTCTATTTTATTTGCTTTTGGCTCCTCGTCACCTCTTACCTGCTAATGCTATGCTGTGGTACTTATTTATTTAACATATATTGCGTTCGGTCATGCTTTTTTCAGACACGTGTCGTGTCACTTTCGTATTTGTTTTTATTTTAAAAAATACGGTGTAATAAATTTTTTTATGAAAAATGCTATTTTTTTTTTCAAATTTTGTACAAAATAATATAATTTAGGCGGCGAATATATATTTTAACGAATAACAACCGACATGTATGATACTATCACTCTCTCATGAATTTCTGGCACAAAACGTCCGATTTATAAGACATATTGACATATTGCAACGTGACGTGTTGTAATTTGACCAACTCATCAACAAAATTTTAATGTGTCATGTCTCATTTATTAATACATTAATTTTGTACAATTTGGACACATAGCATTGCTCAATTTTTATATAATAAAACCAAATGAGTAATATCTAACAATAAATTAGAAAATGAGTGCATAAATAAAGAAGATTGATTTATTTTTTTTCCTATGTCGGTGTAGGAGGTCCCCAGCTTTTGTAGAGTGTAGCTCCTGAAAGTAATGGAGCAGCTACAACTACCTGTCTTGCCTACATCACACAAACCTTAGCTCTTGGAGCACATAGAAATTGCATACTACAATCATCAAACAAGCACTTGATGACACTGAGATTTGAGAAAAGAGGGGTGAGTTTTTTTGTTTTTCAATAACCTAACATACTACAACATTCGGTGGTGCCATCTCCTGAATTTTACAATCATGATTATAAGCCACAGGTATAGAGTGTAGATACAGCAATAGTATATTCATAGTAGCTATCAAAGAAAAAGATGCATTACTTTACTTCCATTTGAAGCTCAGAATATTCATCTTCTTTATTTCTAGCTGCAAAAATGGATGATTCACTCAATCCTTCTCATTCTCTCTGAAATTTGAAATTCCATGACATGAACAATAACAGACCCTAATAAAATAGATGGAAGCAATAAGATTCTATAACCATTCCTGGCATTTAAACAAGTACCAACTCTTGCTTCTTTTCATCTTATTGGTCTTGGAAAATATTAGAAATAGGTTGGCCGGAAAGGCAAGGCTCCCACTAAATTGTCATTTTCCGTCCCCAATCAACAATCAACCAAAATAAATAGACCGGTGTACTTGTACATGGACCTAATAGATCATGTACATCATAGCAAGTACGTCTCAATAACAGTTCGGCCAAACTTTTCTTCAACATCCTTGGGAGTTTCAACCTGTAAATGCAGAAACCAAAACATCAATTTTACGAAGTGAAAACATAGAAACATCCATTGTATTGGGAAGGTGGGATTCTTACAGCATTCAAAGCTTGGAGAATAGCCTTTACAGTGTTGTGCGGATTCCTTGAACCAATGACCTTTCAAGAGAGTCGAGGTTAGAACAGTCACCGAAGGAACAATCATTGTCTAACAGATTACCAGACATTCAATTACCTTAGACTTAATGTTCTTAAAACCTGCCAGCTTCAAAACGGTTTCAACAGTTTTTCCTGCTACCACCCCAGTCCTAGTGGGAGCCGGCCAGAGATAAAGCTAAGAAATTACACATGTTAGCTAGACCACATTTTATATGGCACAAGTTTCACTCAATATAATATTAGATGAAAAAGAAATTAGTAAGAAACCTTGGTTTTCTTATATTTTGTTTGTATTGCATGTGCAATTGTATGATCCTCATGCCGTTCCACATAATGGAGATTCTGAAAGCATTTCTCGTATGCCTGTTTATCATGATATAACTTGATAAGTTATACACATCTATTGCAAGTTCCATACAATGACTGAGGAGGTAAAGGGCAGTAGAATTGTTGCCATGGAAAGCCAAAGATTCGAAATGCCACTTTTTTTTTTTTTTTTTTTTTTTTGCAAAAAAAAAAAACAAG
>JAYMTF010001728.1:0-21621 GCA_036897485.1 Pelargonium nanum | reverse complement strand
TGTGTTCAAAGACATGAGTACATCTTCTTTTCCAAATGGCCCATAATAAGCTTATCATATGGATGATTCCCAATTGTCTAGACTCTTTTTTCCCCAGAAACTGACAACATGTTGACCACCAATTATGAACAGATGTCCATTCCGATGATCTAAACCCAATAGACGACGCAAACCACACACTTCTACTATCAGGACAGTTAAAAAGGCAGTGAGCTACGGTTTCATTTGACTGTAAGCATCTGGAGCATACAGAGTGAGAGAGTAGTTTACGAGAGTAGAGGAGATATGTGACCGGAATAGCATCCCATAAGCATTTCCAGATAAAGAATTTGATCTTTTCAGGAATTTTAAGAGCCCAAAGCTTCCTCCAATCCACTTGATTATGATCGGTAATGGATTGAGGAATATTGTCTTGCAAGAGCTTGTAATAGCCAGACTTGACACTGTAGTTTCCCGAAATTGTGCCATCCCAGGCTATAAAGTCTTCGGAAGGAGCAATAGACGATAATTTAATACTTGAAACATGAGAAATATACTGAAGCCCAAGCCATGAAGAGATCATGTCTTGTCTCCACTCACGATGCTGTTCATCGATAAGTAAAGCTACAACAGGCTCATTATCACGATCTGTTATTGTAGCTGGAGCTGAAGGCATAGGAGTAATCCATTTATCTTCGAACAATCAGATAGTGTGACCTGATCAGATTTTCCAATGGCAATGTTGAAACAAGAAATCGCGACCTTTGGATATAGACTTCCAGATCCAGGACGATGTGGTTCTGGAGGTTTGTTCCCAAATAGATTGACCCCGACAATACTTATCTACTAGAAGTTTATAAACCAAAGACTCAGGCTGCCTTGCAATTCTCCAAAAAGTCCCAGCTAGCATTGCTATGTTGAAAGTTCTCAATTCGCGGATACCTAGGCCTCCTTCCGATTTTGGACGTCGTATTATTGATTGGGATTTCCAGTGTATCCCAGAAGAGTCCGATTTGTTAGACCAGAGGACATTTGCAAGGAAGGAATTGTACCATGTGACATATTTTTTGGGAAAAAGAACCAAGCCGGAGAAGTAAAGAGGTAGAGCAGAAAGTACTGACTGAATAAGGACAAGGCGTCTTGAGGGAGACAAAAGATTAAGCTTCCATGTAGCTAAGTGATCTTGGACTTTAGATTTCAAAGATGGGATTAGTGCAGTTTTTGGCAGAGAACCAAAATTTGGAAACCCTAGATACTTCCCTAGTTCCCGAACAATCCTAACAGATAGAATTCCTTTAAAGACACGGGAAATCCGATGTGGAACATTTGGACTGATGAGCCATTCTGATTTATCAAAATTAATCAGCTGGCCTGAAGCTAGCGAGTACTCCAGAAGTACCCGTTTGATCGTAGACACAGATTGTAGGGAAAGATGGAAGAAAATAAAAGTATCGTCAGCGAACACGAGGTGATGGACTCTCTGGCAACGATTCCCTGTACGAATCCCTCTAAGAGTTCCTAGGTGAGATTGCTCATGTAAGAGGCATGACAATCCTTCAGCACATAATAGGAAGAGATAAGGAGATAAAGGATCTCCTTGTATGAGTCCACATGAAGAGGAGAATGGTTCCCCTGCACACCCATTGACATAAGTTTGAAAGGTGACCGTTGAAATACATTGTTGAATTAGAGAAATCCATTTTGAGGAAAACCCTTGAGAAGACATGATACGGAGGAGAAAATCCCAGTTAACTCGATCGTACGCCTTACTGATGTCAAGTTTCAAACCTCCCTTGAAGCTCTTTCCCTTTTTAGAATTTTTGATAACCCCCACTAATTCATTAGCTATGACGATGTTATCCTGGATCCGCCTACCAAGAATAAACGCATTCTGGAATTCGGATATCAGGGAAGGTAAAACTTTACGGAGCCTATTAGCTAGAACCTTTGCTGCTAATTTATATAGCACGTTACACAAGCTGATTAGCCTATAGTCAGACACAGACTGAGGGTTGTCCTTTTTAGGGATAAAGACGATGAATGTTCTATTATCTTCCCTCAAAATTCTACCCGAGTTAAGGAAGGATAAAATAGCAGCAGTAGTATCTGGTCCAATAATGGACCACCATTTCTGGTAAAATCTAGCAGACATACCATCAGGTCCTGGCGCTTTCCCACCATCCATTTCAAAGAGAGCAGCCCTCACCTCTTCAGAAGTGAAAGTAGAATCTAGAAAAGTCTGCTGGTCCAAATTTAGTTTTTTGGAAATCAGAGAACAGATCCTAGTTTGAGAGGCAATACTGGACTCCAGAAGAAACGACGAGGAATTGGTTAGAGTTGACTGGATAGACAGAGAGAATTCTCTATTGATAAGGAAGGGGTCTTGTAGCCAATTGCCAGATTGTTGGCGAATAGCAGAAATTTTGCTTTTATTTCGCCTCCGAGTAGCAATAGCATGAAAAAACTTTGTATTTCTATCTCCTTGGGAAATAATTTTTTTTAGCTCTCTGACGCCAGAACTCCTCCTGATGATTAAGCAAAGTCTCATATTCTTTGAGGTAGGACAACCATGAAGTTTTTTGTTGCGAAGAAGGAGGATAAGAGAGAGACTCCCAGTCAGATTGAATAGATAGAATTTGACTCTCTAAATGTGATTTCCTAGCTTTGAATGAAGAAGCTTTTGGTTTATTCCAAACAGATAAACGTTGACGTACATGTTTGATTTTTTGAACTACTTTAAACATCGAAGTGCATTGCAATTGAACAGACCATGCATCCGAGATAACAGATTGACATGAAGGATCGTGCTCCCATGCGGACTCATAAGAAAACCGTTTATGTCTAAATGGTTGAGATGACACAGATAAAAAAATAATCGAATGGTCCCCCATAAGAATGGGTTCAATCCAAAGTGAAGCTGAAGAAAATAAAGAAAGCCAGTACATGGAGCAAAAAGCTCTGTCCAGAATCTCAAGAGTGAGATCTTGACCAGCACGCTTGTTAGACCAGGTGTACTGATTTCCCGATCTGGGAATTTCAACTGCCTCAACTGAAGACAAGAAGTTAGTAAAACTAGAACTCCCTGGGAAAGACGAGGCTCTCAATCCTAGTTTATCTCCTTCCCTAAATGTCTGATTGAAATCTCCTATTAAAATATAAGGAAGTGATACCGATCGCAACTCAAGTTGTAGAGAATTCCAAACTGCCTCACGGTTTTGAATATAAGGCTCCCATAGACACCGACTAATAGCCAGTCGCCCACCCTTGAATCATGAATTTGAATACCAACGTAGTTATTTTGAATAAAAGCAGCAAACCAATTTATATTAGAGAAACTCCTCAGCCAAAGACCACCACTTGATCCAATACTATCATGACCAATAGACTTCCACCAATTGACTCCAGACAATTTTATATTAACAGACTCCACTGGTAATTTGCATTCACTAAGAAACAAGAGATCCGGTTTGTTAGTCCTAATTTGGTCTTTGAGAAATTGGACATGCAGAGGAAGACCAAGACCTCTGCAGTTCCAACTCATAATTTTCATGGTGACCTAGGTGACTGTTCAGGGACAGCCACCTGAGAACCCGTTGTGGAACAATAAGACCAATTACGACTCGCAACATACGACTCTCCAAATACAAACTGATAAGAAGACTCAGAAGACTCCAGATAGTGAAACGAAGGCGAATAATCAGAAAGGAAGTAAGATAAAGGTAATGAATGCCAAAGAAATTTGGATCGTACCTCCGAGTCCGCCTCTACATCCATAGGCACCACCCCAGCTGAAGAGCTTTCCCCCAAATTCGATGTCCTCTGCCGCTTGGAAATGAGTCTGTCGCCCAAGTACACTGCATCTCGTTTAGTACCAGAGTCATCATCATTAGTTGGAATAAGAGAGTCCAGAGAATCTTGCTCCATATTCCTTCCTCTAATCGTCCAAAATCCAGGCGTGAAATGAAAGAATCCTTGGTGTTGATTCTGATCTGTAGATGCCATCGACGAACCCATAGAGAATGGTAGTGGATTTCCAGAGGACAAAGACCATTGAGAATGATCATTTCTGATTGAGGCATGAAGGGGTGGGTGAACCCTAACTGGCCCCAAAACACAAGAAGGAGTAGACATACGCTGAGCAGCAAAGTGAAAGATGGAGGATGAAGTTGTGCCTGTAACTTCCAATGGGCTTGGGCTGTTAGTCTGAGCAGCAAAACTGAGAGGCGTGGGTTCTTCATCAAACAAATTTCTTCCCGGGCCTACTGAAAGTAGCCCATACTCATCCTCCAATATTACTAGCTGAGAATTGGGCCCTGAGGTAGCGCGGCCCACTTCATTGGATGGGCTATTCAAAATGTGGCGTAACACTGGAGAGGATACAAAAGAGGAAATTGGCCCATCTATGAGGCCTCCATCTGGCACCGAGTAGTGAGCTGGACTATCCACGCGTAGCGATCTCATGGCTTGAATTGTGTTCTCAAATCCTGACCCTTGGATGGCAGATGGTTGATCGGTGATTAAATCAACGATTGCATGGGGCTCTCCTACCTGGACGACAACCGAATCATTAGAGCTGCCACCAATTGACACAGTGTCTCCATCATACGACTGTTCCGATTCCGGTTCCGATGAACTGGATGATGGACTCCTACGAGCTGGAGGCTGAACATTAATGCGAACTGGCAGAGGCTGTGGAACAGAGTAATCCACAGGTCTGGACGACTCACCAACCTCAACTTAAGAATCGACTATGGCTTCCTTACCTTTGTTTTTAGAACTTTCGATCATGTGAATAACGCGACATGGAGGAGATTGGCTTCTTCTGTTTGAAGATGCATGCACTAACATATCTCTGGGAAATAAGGGACGACCAACCCTGTACTTGAAAGGTGGTGGAGGTCCCCATTTCCATCTGCATGCCAAAAGAGATTTATAAACTGCTAAAACCTCAATGAATACCTTAGAACAGACGTTTTCCAGATGTCTTAAACATCCACATTTAAAGCATAGTTTCTGAATTTTTTCATAACGAAATTGAACCCAAACTTCCTGTCCATCATCGCACTGGATTAAGGTCCCAGAAATGAGAGGAAGAGTAGTGTCAACAACCACCTTGACCTTTGGCTTGGTCCACCAATCCCAGCGAGACCGATTGTCATCTAGCATGAGGAGCTGACCTGTAAGAGATCCCAATCTGGAAACTGCAATCGTGGATACCATATCCACTGGAACTCCTATAATATGGACCCATAGATTTGCCAGGGGAGGAACCAAACCTCTTTGCGTAATACAGTCATTTATTTTTCCAAAAACCAGTAAAGCCCCATCGATCATACACATCCCTTCCACCAGAACATCCTTACAATCCTTCATGGAGAAAAAAGAAATGACATACCATTTGTTGGTAATGCCAGATACATATAAAAGAACCTTCTAAAAACCAAACAACAGATAATTTTTGTTGTAAAGTAACTGGACTAAAATCCCTGTAATCCACCAAACAAGCAGCTAACTGCCGAAAATGGTCCATTTCTGGATGAATTCCAGAGATCATGGATCTCGATAAAACAAACCCACTTTCAGCAGTTGATGAAGAAGATGGAGGAGCCATGGAACCTTAGTACCAGAAAGAAAGAGACGAATACAAAGCAGAACAGATAATAGAGCAGCAGAGAATGAAAGAGACAGTGGAAGATGAGAAGAATTGCAAAGGAGTTGAAATGATTGATCTGCAAATCATTTAATGTGGAGCAGACATGCAAGAAGAAATGGCAATAAAGACATAGAGTTATGATGCCCTAGAAAGTAGGTAAACATAGATATGGAGAGAGAAAGACACAAGGAAAAGAAGGTTTGAAGTTAACGTGATCCACCAGAGAAAGTACACTCAAGTGGAAGCTGACAAGATCACAAACACCTGATAAGCAAACTATCCTATTGGAGACAAACCAAACAATAAAGCAACTATCATCATGAAGAAAGCACCTAGAAGGGTGAAGAACAGCAAACGCCGAGAAGCTCTCTAGAGAGAGAGAATTTGAGAATTATTGAAACTACCTACATTGAGTCCGTCAATTTCTTTTGTGTAGTTAAGGATGTAGAATTTCTAGCTATTATTATATTTAGTTCTTTTTTTTTTCTTTTTCTTTTTCTTTTTTGAAATCTATTATATCTAGTTCTTGTTTGGCACAAAATAAGCAATGGTCAAAAGTAATAAGAGTATTATTTTATGAGAACCACTAATTTTATTATATTTTGATGTAACAAGATTTAGGTATAAGTGTGGATAAGAGTTTGTTTGTTATCTCTACTTCAAAACTGTGAGAAGCAGTAATGAGAGGGTGAAAACTGTAAAGTGTTGTAAGTTGAGTTTATTGCAAAAATATGTTCGATAAAAACTATCTGTAAGGAGCTATAAAATGTGCAAATCACCAAAAAAGCATAGAGTAATTGTAGAAGTATAATTACATTATTTGCATTTCTAAAATTTAAAATGAAATATAATTTTGGATGATATGCATTAAATATAATTTGGATGATATGCATTAAAGCTCACAAGGTAAATTATGATGGACAGTAAATTTTAAATTAAAACAGTTCATAAACACAAGTATGGTCGATTGTTTGAGCTCCTTACAGTCAGTATTGTTTTCCACTAACCCTTTGATCTCATGCTATTTGCTCCTTTAAGATGCTAAATTCAGTTTTTGCTCATTTAAAGAGCAAATAGTGTTTTTTTATCATTTTTTTATAGGCAATCTGTACTTTATATTGATAAATTACCCGAAGGTGAAAATACAAAGTACAAAAGTGAGCCAAAGAGGCAATTAAGCTAAGGCTAAGACAGGAGAGCTACGCCAAGCATCAAGAGAAAAATCAGTAGAAGGTACATTCAACAAGAAAGGAAGTACTGAGAAACATAAACACTGGACTCGAAGCAGTGAGTCAGCCGAAGACGGGAAGCGATCCTCAAAAACAAAACCATTCCTTCCCAACCATATGATCCATAAAACGATCGAACACAGACCGCACCACACCTTGCGCACTCGAGCATAGCCGGTGACGATAGACGACCATGAAGACAGCAAACCGAAGCATGTCTCCGGCATGACAGCGAAACCGGACCACCAAGAAAACACTCCAGCCCATACCTGATACAACCAGTCGCAGTGAAGAAGTAAATGAGAACAATCTTCAACATGTAAGTCACAAATTCTGCAGGTAATGGGAGCAGAGGCCGGGAGCATGCCCCGCGCACGGAGGAAAGAGAAGCATGGAATGCTATCGAGTGCCGCCAACCAAGCAAAACTCTGGATTTTCGGAGGAACACCAGCCTTCCAAATTAGCTTATGACAGGCGAAACGCAAGTTAGGAGTCCTGGAGTATAGAAAGGAATAAGATGCTTTAGTCGTGAACTGACCCGACTTAGTACCGAGCCAACGCAGCTTATCAGTGGACGAGGGACGCAGCTGTACTCCCTCTACTGCCGCATTCAACAGAGCAAGGTTCTCAATTTCCCAACCTCGCGGAGCTATACGCAAACACTAAGAAGCAGCCGTGCATGTCCCAGAGCCGAGAGCTGACGCAACGGAGATCGACTTACACAAACTAAGCGAGAACATGTGCGGGTACAAACGGGAGAGAGGCGAATCAAGAAGCCACATATCGAGACAGAATTTAATCGCTCGACCATCCCCCAATGCCTAACGGAAGTTGCCATACCCGATAAAATCCATAAACCCAGGTAGATTCTGGAGAAGGAGCAAGTCTTTCACTACCTGAGATGGATTTGCCGGAGAGAGATCTTGCAAATTCCAAGTGGACATTTTCCACCCGTATTTCGCACACAATAGGCGCTTCCAAAGAGAGTCCGACTGACTCGCTAAGCGCCACCACCACTTAGTCAATAAACTGACATTCGCAAGCTCAAGTTGCCGAATTCCGAGGCCCCCATGAACACGAGCCTTCGATACCAGCGCCCAATTTACCTTGCATAAACCTCTCCGTGATGCATCAGAATACCATAAGAACCGACGTTTAAGTTGCTCAAGAGTATTAACAACCGCCTTAGGAGCTCTGAAAAGAGACATATAATATATAGGGAGAGAAGACAAAGCTGATCGGATTAAGGTGATGCAACCTCCGAATGAAATATACTTAGTTTGCCATAAAGCGAGTCGACTTTTGAACCGATCAATAATGTCGGACCAAGAGGAGATTCTCCTCGGATTCGCGCCCAACTTGAAACCCAAGTAAGTGATGGGCAGCGAGGCTAAGCCATATCCCATGTCCGCAGCAAGAGAAGTGCAGCGATCCGAAGCAATGTTCAAGCCGATTAACTTTGATTTACCAAAATTAATTTCCAGCCCCGAAACCAATTCAAAGCCGTTAAGAACCAGTTTAATGTAAAGAATAGAGTCAGAAGAGTCTGAGATATCCAAGAATAAAAATGTGTCATCGGCGAATTGGAGATGAGATATCGAGATTGACCCAACACGAATACCCTTGATCCATGAGTTGGATTCAACTTTAACTAGAAGAAGATGGAGAGCCTCTGCAGCGATAATGAATAAGTAAGGGGAAAGGGGACACCCTTGTTTGACCCCTTGAGAGGACAAAAAATCCCATGAAGACGAGCCATTTACCAAAACCGATATCGAAGAAGAGAGGCACCCCTTTATCCATAAACTGAGGCGAAACCCAAAGCCCATATGTCCTAGGAAATAATCAAGAAAATCCCAATCAAGCCTGTCAAACGCCTGTTTGAAATCAAGTTTGAGAACCACAGAGGGCTTTTTAGCAACTTTGGCGTGGTGAATGAGCTCCCCGGCTATCAATATTGTCGAGAATCTGGCGATCCTGGATGAAGGCACTCTGAACATCACTGATAAGAGACCCAATATGCGGCTTAAGACGGTGAGCAATCATTTTGGAGATGATTTTATAGGGTTCGGACACCAAACTAATCGGCCTATAGTCGATAAGACCTTGAGGCGAGGCTTTCTTAGGAATCAAAACTATGAATGCCGAATCTAGGCCTTTACAAAACTTCCCATTTGAATAAAAGCTCTGAGCAAAAGCCAAGAGATCAAGTTTAATGATATCCCAGCATATTTGAAAAAAGTGCATAGTGAATCCATCGGGTCCCGGCGCGCGATTGCCATCGCAACTGAAAACAGCCAATCACAATTCATTGAGCGTAAAGGGCGAATCAATTTCCACTCTTGCCGTGTCGGAGAGCTTGCGGAAGTCTGGGCAAGGAAATACTGGTCTGTCCGAGACCATTGAGGCCAGCCGGTCTCGAAAAAAATTCCTAGCTACTTCTTTAACCTCTTCCGGACCACTAACCCAGGAGCCCTGATGCATCACCCCTAAAATTCGGTTCCGAGCCTGCCTGATAGATGCGGTACGATTGAAAAAGTTAGTGTTTTTGTCCCCGTCCCGTAACCATTTGTGCCTCGACTTCTGCCTCCATAGAGAAGATAAATCGCATGTCCGAGTATGAAGATCACTGATCAAAGATGCCCGATGCTCAAGTTCCGCCATTGATAGTTGTCGAGTCTCACCCAAAAGATCAAGTCTATTAATTGAATCCTCAATGTCACGAATTGAGGTCTCAAGAAACCCGAAGACGTCCCTATTCCATCTTTTAAGAGTTGTCTTGAGCATTGACAGTTTGCTCCATAGCCGGTAATGGCCAACAACTATAAACGAGTCCCATGCTACACGGACCGTCTGAAGAAAAGAAGCATGATTCGTCCAACAATTAATAAAATGAAATGGTTTAGGGCCCCAATTGACCAATTGGACCGATAGCCAGAGAGGGCAGTGATCCGAACAACCACGAGGTAACCCGGACTGTGTCAACAAGTGGAGAGACGACGGCCATCATGATGAGACGAGAACCCTGTCAATGCGACTAGAGACTGCGGACGGACCATACCAGGTGTAGAGGCGACCTCGGAGAGGTAGGTCCACAAGAAGGGAGTCGTCAATAAAAGCGTTAAAAGCCTCCATACTAGCTACGTCCGCGATACCAGAGGACCGCTCACTTAAGCTGCGAACACTTTTAAAATCCCCGATTACCATGCACGGTAATGGGGACTCCTGAATTAAATGTCGAAGTCTATCCCAAAGAGCGAGTTTATCAGTTGCATTTTGTGGAGCGTAGATATTCACTAAGAAGCATGAGCAATTAAATAACCTTCTTCTCATACGACACATTCCTCCTTCAAGTTGATCCTATGTGGCACCTCTTAAGTCATTCACATAAAAGTATAACTTTATAGTTGAATTCTCTTACACGTTAGGGATTATTGTCATGCAACTATTTCACAAATATATCATGAAGAATGCGGAAAACAATACCTAATAGTATTTTATGGAGATAATATCATATGCACCCTATGAACTATTCACTTAACTCAGATGTATTCCAAAAAATATTTTTCGAATCAAATACCCACCAAAATTTTACATCACCTAATTGTTTATGTTGATATATTTTATACTTAGGTGATAATTTACAATTCACCTGCAATAAGATGCATATTAAATTTGTAAAGAGATCTAACATTGTGGATGCGATGATGCTCACTCATCGATAGGTTGAATCATATCTTTTGAGGTCTAGCCAATTGACGACCTCTGATTATTTTGTGGCGGCGATGATAAGAACGGAAGCCATAGAAATATGGAATGATGATCATAGCTCAAATTAATAGAATTGACTGCTTGATGAAAGATCGATACATCAACATTGTTGATGGAGCAGTTTTATATTTTTGATCAACAAGCATACCACAACACCGAGGCTCGAACCTGAGACCTCAAGGGGACCAAGTGCCTTAAGCCACTTGCCCCAATGGTTGTAGGTGTTAATGGAGTTGTTAAGAGAGTGTTTGGATTAGCTCATGAGCTGGTCAAACTAGCTCATGAGCACCAAATTCCTCATTTTAGTGTTTGGTTACAACTAAAATAGCTCATAAGCATTTGCTGATGAGTTAAAATAAAAAAGCTGGGTACCCCCAGCTTCTGATTTTTCAGCTCATGAGCACTTAAAAACAGTATTTTGACCAAGTAAATGACATATATGTCCTTCTATCTTTCTTTTAACTACTCATATATTCATTTTATAATTAAGTTTGTTGATTAACTCTAAAATTTTAATTATTATTTGTCTCTTTTAACTATAATTTATAGAACATCAATAAGTACTATTATTTCTTATCAGCATTTTTATCCAAACAATTATACTGCTTCTTTTTAAAAAGAGTTGAAGCACAAATTTTGTCCCTGATAAGCCAAATTCTTGTAGTGTATCTCTCTTTCCAAGAGAGGAGTTTATACCTTCAACAAACCATCGCCACGTGTCATCGCGTGATTGGTTGTTGATGATGTGAGGTTAATCTCGAGGCCTACTTGGGGTCTGGGCTTCTTTCCTCGGGCACGTTTCTCGTGCGCATTGGGTGTGCTTGAGAGCCCCCGTACGTCTTTCGCTTGCCAGTGTGTTCATTAAATCCCTTAGTTCTACGCGCGGTGTAGCGCGTCCTAAGGTTCCAAAAACGACAATCAAAGAGTAATTGTGTTTGGAGTGTCGAGGTGTCTTGAAGGTGACCCGGCTAGGCGGGGACCTCGAAAGGACCTTATTGGAATGTGACAAGTCATTTCCGGAGGGGTGGAGTTGAAAGGTGTCGGTCGATTGGGGCCGCAAACGTCTTGTGCATATTTTAGTGTTGGATAGGGGTCAAGGTCGCGACAAGCATATCATGGTTGGTCCTTGTTCACTGTTCGAGTGGAATAGACTTTGCCCGGGTTGGGGAAGGCTCGCGCTGCCCAGACACTAGGGTCCCAATATCAACACTAGGGTCGTAACTCCAGTGCGATGCCCGTCTTTGTTTGGACTTTGAGCTTTATGCGGATTGCCTGGAGAGGCCCTTCATTTAGGGACCCACATGGATCAATGGGCCTTGCGTGAGATAACTTTTATTCTCTTGGGTCTTATTTTGGGGAAGAATCACTTGAAAAACTTTGGGAGGCCTCTAGGATGTGAGGAGGCCATCTGGGTGTGTGGGAGCTCATGATGCCCAGATCACAGGGGCCGCAACACCAACACTAGGGTTGCGACATCGATGTGCTTCCCGTCTTTATTTGGTCTTTGAGCTCTCCACGGGATGCTGGGAGGGTCCTTTAATATGGGGACATAAACGGTCTTCCGGACTTGATTAAGATGATTTTCAAGCTCTTGAAGACATTCATATGAGGAGGACTAACTTGGAGCCACCCAAACCTCAAGGCCGCGGCCCTAGTTTTGTTTTGAGTAGAGCTTGGTCCACACGGATCAAGTGTCACGGTGGTGCGCTTTGGGGCAGCCTTTGAGGCTTTGGAGTAGCTCATGATAGTTTTGGACTTTGGAGGAGCTTATAGATGTCCGTCCTCGGAAGTGGACTTCGCGGCGGACGATTGCGCTTCCGGTTTTGAGTATATTGCTTAGGTGGCGCTTGGGCGCCACATGTCGCCGTCTGATTCGTTGTTGTAACTTATAATTTTTTGAGTAGAACCAGTTACAACTCACTTCTTCATCAATTAAATAATTTTAAATTTTAAGGAATTGAAATAACACATCTATTATGCTAAACGAACGCAATAATTATAATCTTAAAATACTCAGTATATTCTATTTTCTAGTATTTCAATTAAAAATTTGTAAACCAACATTACCCTAAAAGTTTAGTTATCAAACTAGATATTAAAGCAACATTTAGTACCAAAATCTACTACAAAAACTCTTTCTAGTTTATACATATATTTACCATTTGTTGGAATGTCTTATTGTTCATAATATTGTATTCAACTAGTAACAGCCGATTCAGACACTCATCTCTTTCTATAAATAGCCCTAGAATGTCATAATGTGATATTGCACTGAAAATATTCCAGTGCTTCTTCTGGATGAATATGAAGATGGGTCTCAGCTCAAAGTTTCTAATCTTCTTTCTTCTTGAGACTCTGTTCCTTTGCATTGCTATGAGTGAAGTGCACAATTACAACTTCGAAGTAAGCTATATATATACACACCTTACACAGAAATTAATACATAGTTTCAATATATATATGATCAGATTTTGAATAAACCAATGTGATTGTTATATTTGTTTGGTTTGCAGCTGAAGGAGGCCAACTTCACAAGGCTATGTCGGACCAAGAGCATTCTCACTGTAAATGGAATGTTTCCGGGTCCGGAGATTCGTGTTCGCAAAGGCGATACCGTCCTTGTTCGGGTCCAAAATTCTGGATTGTATGGCATAACTATTCACTGGTAATATATCTCTCTTTCGCCTACACTTGACTTGAAATATTTTAACAAAATGAGGAGCTTAAAGAAAGGCATTCATAATAGTAAGAGCTTCACATTCTGCTTCAAAAGGCTATTTGGATTCCTAGTTATAAATATTTTGAATATATGTGTTAGAATATAATATTAAAGTATAAGTGAGAATTTCAACATAGTTTGAGATTTTAGTTGAGTCGGTACCTTATATAGTATCATATTATCTCTCGATGAGCTTCTTGTCTCATTTTTTTTTTAGTTTTTATATGCCTTTTCTGCTATCACTCTAGCCACAATGGACTTTTCTACTGTCTCTTTGCAGTCCACCTGCAAATGCACCTTAGATGATGTGTTAGAATATACTCCCTTCGTTTCCAAACAAGTATCCTACTTTTTATTTTAAAAAAATTAAGAAATGAGTTAGTATTTATATTTTCTGTTATATCATCTTACACATATGTTGTAGCTAACTTAAAAGATACTAACTAGCTTATTAGAATGACACTATTGACAATTTATTTGTAACTAACTTACTATAAAAAAACAATACACTTATTTTGATCCAAATATTGCATATAAAATAACACACATATTTTGCAATAGATGGTTTATTATTAAAGTATAAATGAGACTATGATCAGTTTAACTTTCTTTTATTTGAGTTGGTTGTCTAACAACATGTATGTGATCAGGCACGGTGTGAAACAACCGAGGAATCCCTGGGCCGATGGCCCTGAATACATCACACAATGTCCTATTCAGCCGGGAGGAAGTTTTTTGTACAAAATTTTGCTGACGACGGAGGAAGGTACCTTATGGTGGCATGCTCACAGCGACTGGTCAAGAGCCACCGTCTATGGTGCACTTGTCATTTTGCCCCCGCCCGGAGGCCGGTTTCCGTTCCGCAAACCTGCCGGAGAACAAACACTTATACTTGGTATATAGATAACCTAAATTATATGTCACTTCTGCAATTTTAATGCAAATGGTTTTAACACAAATTTCCTATTAATTAATTAATTCTTGTATACTCTGATGACAGGATCATGGTACCATGGTGATTTGATGCAAGGAATCAAAGACATTCCTATTGGTGGTGATCCACCTCTTGCAGATGCCATGACCATCAATGGCCAACCTGGAGATTTCTTCAAATGCTCTTGCGGTAACATTAAAAATAATTGTTTTTTTTTTTTTTAAGTTGCAGAGTTACTATTTTATTGCAACTTGTTTCTTCTTTTAATCAAATGTTCATAGAAATATATAGTGTTCAATATTAAATTACACAAGTAGCACAAACTAATTTGATTCCTGAAATTTTTTACATGGACCCAATTTAGCTTTCGAACTTTTTAAACTTAAATTAGATATCAGATTTTCAAATATAGATTAATCATTTCCATTAGTTTATATTAATTTATACGTTAAGAGTCATATATTAAATTTCACGTTAGACCATTTTACAAAGAAAGTAACCGAAATTATAGGCGATATGATAACTATTTGTTATTCATATGCGAAAATTCAGAAACTAAATTGGAGTTCTTACCTACAAAACATAGTTGATAAAAACGTTAAAAGATTATTAACTGGTCGATTGATATAATGTGCACTACTCATAAAAGAGTATAATTCACTAATTGATTTATAACTTGTGCCCGAACAAGATTATACAGTATTTCATTTATTTTCTCATTGTAGAATCAACATTTCGCATGAATGTGGATAATGGACAAACTTATCTTCTGCGCATAATCAACAATGTCATGAACGAAGAAAACTTCTTTGCCATCGGAAACCACACTTTAACCGTTGTTGCTCAGGATGCAGCATATGTTAAACCCTTCCGGACAAATTACCTTATGATAACCCCGGGACAAACCTTTGACGTCTTGGTCACGGCTAACCAACCGCCTAGCGAATACTACATTGCCACGAGTGCATACGCGGACTTCCCATTCGTAACCTACGATGAATCCACTGCAACCGCAGTTTTTCAATACAATGGAAGGTACCAACGTCCTAATTGTCCCTTCTTCCCATACCAACTTCCAGAGCCCAACAGCACGGCCGCGGCAAAAACGTTCACGGATGAAATAAAGAATGCACAACCTTTAATAACCCCATTGGGTAAACCTTCCAAACATATATACATGACTGTTTCTCTTAACAATGTTCTTTGCGATAACCCGACGGGTTGCTTAAGTGACGACAACGGGGTCACGAGATTAACAGCTGCCCTGAACAACGTAACATTTGTAACACCAAATACGAGTGTATTGGAGGCATATTACAGGTATTAACTTTCACTTTCTATAGAGATATATTTAGTGAAGAGCTAGCAATTTGGACATGAACATGCGCCTATTTGTCCAACTTTCGGATCAAGTTTATCTTGTGAATTTTCGAGATGGGTCGGGCAAATTTGCACATTTTGTGCCTAAAAACTAAACTCAACCATACGTTTGGATCATATTCGGGTTAGGGTTGAAAAACCCGAAATCCAATTTTCCAGTTTAAATTTAGTGAAACTAGCAATATTGAATCATAGACTCAATATTTAGAAATTTACATTGCTTTTCTCAATGTGTGTAGAAATATGAACCAGGGAGTATATACAGAGGACTTTCCCACAAAGCCACCTCAATATTATGACTTCACCGGAACTGGGGCTAGTCGAAGATCGAATTTGGGGACGAAAGCGATGATGATAAACTATGGGGAGTCGGTTGAATTGGTATTCCAGGGGACAAATGTTGGGATAGCAATGAATCATCCCATGCATCTCCATGGTTATAGCTTCTACTTGGTTGGAACAGGTTTCGGAAACTTCAACAATGTGACGGATCCAAAGAAATATAATTTGGTTGATCCACCGGAAATAAACACTGTTGGAGTGCCCACCAAAGGATGGGCGGCCGTCAGGTTCATTGCAGATAATCCCGGTAAACAAATTTCTCCATCATATACTCCATCTGTCTCAAAATAATTCTCGCACTTTCTGTTTTAAGAAAATTTAAGGAGAATCTAGTTGTATATTTATTATTTTATTCTCATACACATGTGTTGTAATAAACTTAAACAGATACCATAACTAACTTATTATAAAGACACTATTGACATTCCATGCATAACTAACATTATTAAAAGAAAACTAGACACTTATTTCAGAACAAAAATACTAGTGAAATATGACACTTATTATCAAACGGATAAAATAAAATAACTACAGTACCTTTCCATGAAAAAAGTTACCCATACTTGTCAAAGCAAGTGTTATTTTAGCACTAAACCTAAATGATCTGGATCACGAAACGCTTCAGTACGCGAAATTTAACATTAAACATTCCTTTTTATATAAATATATATGACAGTGACATGAACATGAACATGTGTTTTCAGGAGTATGGTTTATGCACTGTCATCTGGAAAGACATGCAAGCTGGGGAATGGACACTGTACTTATTGTGAGGAATGGGCCCACACAAGAAACCAGCATCCTGCCAGAGCCTAGAGGCATTATGCCACTTTGTTCACACTCACTGTCTTCTCCAACTTCTCCAGCTTCCGATCCGGTGGCTTAAAAGCTTGAGGGATTCTAATTAATAGCTTGCTATTCATCTCTAGAATGTAGTTTACTAGTTTTGTTGTAGGTTGGATCTCAATTATGCATCAATAAACAAGTTAATTTTCTGTTTAAATGATGAATGATTACTTTTTGTGTCTTCAAATTGTTGGATTCACCATGTAAGTGTCAACTTTTTTTTTTTTAATGCGCTATCTTTGTTTGGAAATTGATAATAAAAATATTCGGATAAAAGTGGACGAGAATACACTCATAGAAATAAATTTTTAGTTCTAGCGAACAAAAATTTATTTCAAAATAAATGTTATTCTTTCATTTGAAGATGAGAAAACACTATTTTTCAATATATTCTCAGGCACTCTAATATCAGTAATAGTTAGTGAGTGCACAAATAACAAAGCTGCTCATTTTACATAACTTAGTGTGAAGTCTCTCAAACCACACTTATGATGACACAACGGTAGTATATGTATCTGTAAAATATGAAGCTTGAGAAGTGCAAACCAGAATAAAATGTACACACCTTCTGATATCAATTTCTCTCTAAAGTTCAAATG
Organism: Pelargonium nanum; assembly: GCA_036897485.1. NCBI lineage: Eukaryota > Viridiplantae > Streptophyta > Magnoliopsida > Geraniales > Geraniaceae > Pelargonium > Pelargonium nanum. The sequence continues at coordinate 4,169 of JAYMTF010001728.1, read as the reverse complement.
CCGGAACTTGATGAACTGGAGAATGTATAGCTCGGTAAATTGTTCTGTCAAAGATATTCCTATTCGGATCCTCCTCTCGCTTCTTAAGCAAGTAGGCAATGTTTTCAACTTGCGATTTTATCTGCATATACATTTCGTTTGCATTCTCTCGGTTTTTCAGCATCTTTTCCATTCCCTTCGTTTGTATGGGCTTCCCGAATAGTAGGTAAACACGGCCAGGTATCTTGGGTAACACTGCAGGAAAAAAAAGCTCCTTGTTTGCAACATCTCCCCTCACAGCCTCCCTATATGCCCAAATAATATGTATGTCATGCCAATCCATATTAATATGATCATAAAAAGCTTTAACTTCAAGTAAATATCTATACTTGCCTCACTCTAAAGGTGGCACGGCTAATTAAGTCCTTGCCCCCGGGAATTTTCTGAAGGTCGTTGCAGTCGAGAACAATCTGCAGGGTTAATAGTAAACTCAATCACAACAAAATATATATAGAGCCGTGAATAGAAATCTTGATCAATACACGAAGAAGCATTAGACCATAACTGGTAAGGTAAGTTTTCAGTATTTCGGCACTCTCCCACCCGTGCAAGCCAATCACACAACCGGGTTTTGCAGGTGGACCAAAAATGAACACAAATGGGTCATATGGGCCCAAGACCAATCTAACTCTGATACTTTGTTAAACTTCACTCCAACTCAAAAGGGCCTTTTCTTTTATCGGTGATACCAACATTAGCTAAGAGGCTCAAACTTGAGACCTCGGAGTGATCCAAAGCGCCTTAAACCGCTTGACCTAGTGGGGATACAAACGTTGTCTTCACTAGCACTATTTCATGAGTAGATTCATCAAACCTGATTTTGGTTTTGATTTGGATGATAAACACCCTTGTTTAACTGTCAACACACAATCTCTACACAAACCAAAACCTGAGACTCTTTTACAGTTCCTAATCAAATAAATCTTATAACTATATTTTCCCCAAGTTATTTTGGTTAATATGTCTATTGTTTTCGGTAAATGTGATGTATCAGATTTACTTGGTTTTTCACCGTATGCGTAACAATACTAATAGTTTAAACAATTTTCTTCTTATCACTTTTTCATCACAAACTGATTTTGATAATTCAAGCATAAATCACCCAACTTTCATTCTAGAATCCTTCTATTTGACCGGTCTGGATTTGCTATATCATTTAAGAAAACTATAAAAGCTGAATCAAATCAATATTAGAAGAAACAGATGCTAATTGCCAGGTATATATGGGATACTACAAGATTATTAAGCGATGCTAATGCATGAACACAAAAAAGCTTCTAGTCATACTCGAAATAAAGAAAAACAATGTTGGGGATGAAATAGACAAACTTACTTCCATTATATCATCTTCTCCTACACCTGCAAATGGAACAATTATGGCCCCAAATCGAGCTGCCATTCTCACAAACTCTGGTTGATCGGGCCAAAATAACTTATATTCTTCACCCTGTTAATCATAGAATTAGAACATTTACCACGGACGATAAACCTTAATGTTAAACAATATTACATAAACAAACATGAATTCAATATTGTAAAGGCAATCGCCAACGTGCTACAACTGTTTATTTGATATCTATTAAGCTTCCACCTCAATCTTTAGCTATAAGGTGGTGGGCAAGGTATCTGGCACTAATACAATGGGATCGACAAATGACCGAGAATATTAAGCCGAGACGTAGAAGGAATTAGAAATGCTTTGGTACATGGAACAAAAACAGGAATGCAGAACGTTAAAAGTTGAGGAATGGGGAATGGTAGGGGTGATCGACTTCTTTGACGTGGAACATTTTTTATTTTTAAATATATAAAATAAAATAGTTCTAAAAAATGAAATTAAAAAAAGAATGATCAATAGTTTTAGTTTGTTAAAATTTACAGATAAGATATCATGGGGGTCAAGGATAAATTGAATGAAGAGAGTGACCACAAGAAGATAGAGTAGTTTTGTATAAAGACTACATCCAAACCCAAAATGCCCGAAGGGTTCCAAATGTTAATGTATCCCACATCGAAAGAATGTGAAGTCTGTTGCCACTTGATATACATGTTGGGCCACCTACCTACCAGCTTAAGTTTTGGGTTGGAGTCAAGTTAAACAAATAACATAACCCAACAAATTGTATATGAACAGTATAGTCTGAAACCATAAATATAAGTTTTACCAGGTAATAGTTAAAAAGAGCTTGACACACTTTAAAATGAAAAGCCTCACGTACACCACCAGGATAGAGCAAAACATGTGATTTTGTTGAAAGCATTTTGAAAAGATTACTTGGTGAAACAGGGAAACCACCGAATACTTTTATCCAATCATATATTGAGAATTTACGTGAATTCTCCATCTTCCCGTCAAAAAACTCAGGATGAGCAGCACCTCGGACCATAATATTCTTCTCTCTCAAGAGTTCTTCTATAAGTGACATAATTTCAAGTCCAATCAACATGTGATTACCAACAAACAAGACTGGACCTTCACATGGAACACCCAAAAGTCCTTTCACAATCCTTCCATCTTCCAGTGTTGAGAACATCACAGAACTAAATGCAAAGCGACCTAACCTGCATGCATTATTATATAGTCTCAAGCCTGGAACATAACAGATGCATATTAGGGTTGAAGATTTGAGTAGTAGCCTAACTAGTTGGGTCTAAACCAAGTTAAATTACACCTAACAACTATTGAGGTATAAGGTTTGAGCCTCGGTTGTTACGCTTGCTTATCCACACAAAAAAAAAAAAAAAAAAAAAAAAAAAAAAAAAAAAAAAAAAAAAACTACACCTAACAACATTGTACAACACATTGACATGCTGGCTTTTATTAATTGGATCTCTCTCTTAAAGTTCCAGAAAATGTATGTTACGGAAAACAAATAATAGAGGGGTGTTGAGAATGGTATGACTCATAAGGTTACACAAAAGGTATGTTATGGAAAACAAATAATAAAGGGTTGATGAGAATGGCCATAAGGCGCGAATGCTTAACAGTATACCAGAGGTTAAACTATTGACTATAAATCGAAAGAGCGAACAGAAAGACTAAGAGGAAAGCCTTGAGAGTATTTTGTATCGCCCACTAGATCATGTGATAATTCACTTTTATGGACAATCTAGTATTTTCAAAAATCTTTTTTGGAATCTAAGACTGTAAATCCTACTATTGCATTTGGTATTTGATAGTAAGAAGCATATTTAACAAATGGAACCTGATACCACTTTGCCTTGTTAATTTCAAACTCTCATATGTATCATCCAAAACTGAAGACTAATCTTAAAATTTAAAGATAACTCTTCAATCATAAAACTAGATTCTAAAACCCAAGACGTCCACAGGAATAATAAATAAATGCTACTAAATATTCTACTAAATTACCCAAATACACGATCCAAACCATGTTGAAACTCTGATTTACTAAGTGGCAGAAAGTCTGTGACATAATCATGCTTCTTGGAGCGACGACGGTATTTGCAAGTACCTTTAATAGCAGTTAGCAAATTAATACCATCTTCCTGAATTATAAAAGCAACAATTGTAGCCAGTCAAATTCCCATTTCCACAGGCGAATAGCAAAAATAGTAACATAAATATCGGCACTAATCTATTGGCTTCTTGTAGTCCTTATTGTGAGTGCGGGAAATTAAATACAAGGATTGTATATTTTATGTGGAGCACAAAGAGAACTAAAATCGATAAAGAGAAAATTATAAAATTTTCATGACATTGTGGAAAAAGAAAGAAGTTGGCTAGGCAAACAATCTAAGGTTGTCACCGGAATAACGAAACCTTGAAAGGAAACTCCAAACAGAAGATCAAGAGGTTATGATACCATGTGGAATAATATAAAATAGGAGAAAAATATAAACGACTACAAACACCCTATAAAAGGAAAGGGTATAAATAAGATTCCTAATATACAATCATTAGCATCCTAATTTATAGAAAGGGTTAATTAGTTTTGCCTCCCCTGGCCTGATAATTATTTTGGTTTTAACCCTTGGCCTCAAAACCATATGGTATTGGCCCTTAAAGTTTTTAATTTTTATTTTTATTTTAGCCCTAGTAACTTGCTACAACAGGTTGACCACCGCCACGTCAGCCAACCCATCCAAGCAAGCAGCCACGTCACCTG
>JAYMTF010001727.1:0-21627 GCA_036897485.1 Pelargonium nanum | reverse complement strand
ATCAGAGATTGTGCCCGCTACTTTGAAGAAGCAGGCCAAGCCCCCTGGTCGCCCACTCGGTGGTCCTGACCGCCCACGGTAATTGAATATACATAAATTTTTTCTTGGTTTTTAAAGTATCAAAATTGTTTGTATGTCTTATAATTGTTGCAATTAACTCGGTAATTGAATATACATAATTTTTTTCTTGGTTTTTAAAGTAGCAAAATTGTTCTTATGTCTGTTAATTGTTGCAATTAACACGTCCATTATTTGTATTTGTAGTGGCCCACCTCGCTTTGAGGGAGACAGACCAAGATTCGGTGACCGTGATGGGTACCGTGGTGGACCTCGTGGACCTGCTGGTGACTTTGGTGGTGAGAAGGGAGGAGCTCCTGCAGATTTCCAACCTGCCTTCAGGGTAAATTTCCAGTTTCATTGAATAATTTTTTGTTTTTGGTTGGCTCAAATTTTTTTGATCTGTTGATTTCAATTTTAACTAGATGCCCACATGTCCATGTAAAGTAGTTTTTGTTTGGTGGTTTTGAAGTTGTGACGTCTCTTAGATTATCTATGCTATTATGTTATTTGATGCCTTAAGTTTTACAAGGATCCTTATTTCTCTTAGTACACATGGATTTTGAGGATCTTGTCCTTAGTCACTGCAATTGCATGAGAACCAATTTACTAGTTTCTTACACGTTATATTATGTATTTGATCTTTCAGGGTTCAGGTTCTGGTGGAAGGCCTGGTTTTGGCCGTGGAGGTGGAGCACCAAGTTCAGGATTTTAAATTCTTCTGTTCTGTTCTTTTACCAAGCATTTGTGAGAGCTTCATGTAGTTTTTTTTGTCAATTGACCAAGTATACTCTAGATTACTTTGAGAAACTATAATTTTGAAATTTTCAAGTTCTTATGGATTGAAACTTTTCAGCATCTTTTGCGTGTTTATCTGGTACTATACCCTTTCTAAATTATGTTTAGTTGGCGATTTTTTGTTTTGTCAATCTGTTGAATGTTGATATCTGTGAAAGCACCCTGCTTGAAGTCTTGAAGTACTTTGAGAATTCTTTATTGCATTTTTTCTCAAGGCTAAAGCTTCAGAGTGCTGTTCTGCTGAACAATTCTTTAGAAATGATGTTAATCTTCTTTAGAAGCTCTCTTTCTTATCTCAATCTTCTTCATATGACAAATACTACCAAGTGGTGGTGAGGAAAAATTGGACTGAAATGGCTTGTGTTTGAAAATAAATAGGCTGCCTCTACCCTACAGTTGGAGAACATGTTTAGTGATCGTGTTAAAATTCTGAACAATAGCACGTCACCTTTTAGCACGTCACCTTTGCTTCACACGACATGCCTCAACACGCTTGGCACGGCATTAACAAATATACCAAAAAATCATATAATTTGAGAATTCACAACTTGTAAGTGTGGTGTGTTGTGCGCGACTTGTGTTTTATGTTGAGCTGTAGGACTTCTTTTTGAACAAAAAATAATGTAAAATTATTCTCTCACAAACTCAAGATTTTAAATACTCTTATGAGATCTAAAATTTGTGCACCACATGAACATTGTATTTTTATCATCTCATTCTATGTCATTTCGCAATTAAATTTAAATTATATCTCCATCATTTGGCATACAATAATTTGAGCATTTGTCTTGGGGAGATTGTTCAAGTTATCTCCAAGGATGTACGACAAATTATTGAACTTGTTCAAGATATCTTGAAGACACCCAACTTTTAGTATTTTTAGATTGTTTCAATGCACTACTAAGCTTTATAGTCCTGTTTTGTTGAATAGTTTTATTAAAGTTATCACATCAAGGTATAAAATTAAAGATTTTACACAAGAACTTTAAGATATTTTGCCTTTTGCTTTGCAAATTTTGGAATGTTTGATAAGTTCCTTAACAATTATATAGAGTTCTCATGTACTGAAGCTCAATCATGATATTCAACAAAATCTTAACTACAAATTTACCATAATGAGGAGTGTATCTTTTAAAGACTCCAAAACACTACTAAACAGAAAACAGACTAAAACCCACTAACCAAAGATAACTCAAAACCTCAACAAAGACCCTGTAATGTCCCAGAAGCAACAGCAAACTTGAAGACAACTTTCTTAGTTTAGTCCACTTCCTCCATCTTGCTTTCCTCAGCTCCATCTTCCTCCAATGCCGGCATGTCAGCATCGTCCGCAGTCTCGTCCTCCTCAATGCTCAGCCCCAGCTTCAACATCCTGTGGATCCTAGCAGCGAATGTGTTCGGATCTTCGAGGCTGAACCCGGAAGTCAAGAGGGCGGTTTCAAAGAGCAGCATCACAAGATCCTTCACGGATTTGTCGTTCTTGTCGGCCTCAGCTCTCTTCCTCAGCTCCTCCATGATGCCATTGTCTGGGTTGATCTCCATTGTTTTCTTGGAAGACATGTAGGAGCTCATGCTACTGTCCCGCAGAGCTTGTGCCTTCATGATCCTCTCCATGTTCGCGCTCCAGCCATACTCTCCGGTCACGAGGCAGCAAGGAGAGTCCACGATTCTGTCGGAAACCACCACTTTCTCCACCTTGTCTCCCAAGATTTCCTTGATTGTCTTGCAGAGATTCTCGAACGATTTCTTCTTCTCTTCCTTCTTTTTCTTCTCTTCCTCACTGTCCTCGTCTAGCTTCAAGCCTTCCTTTGTAGCGGAGACTAGCTTCTTCCCGTCATATTCCTTCAATTGCCCAACTGCATACTCGTCAATGGCGTCGACCATGAAAAGAACCTCGTAGCCTTTCTTCTTGAGCCTCTCCAGGAACGGTGAGTTCTCAACAGCTTTCTTGCTTTCGCCGGTAATATAGTAGATGTCCTTTTGACCTTCCTTCATTCTGGTGACATAATCCTTCAAGCTCGTCAATTCTTCACCACTTTTCGTGGAGTGATATCTGAGAAGCTCGGCCAATTTGGCTCTGTTCTGGCTGTCCTCGTGGATACCCAACTTCAAGTTCTTCGAGAAAGCTTCGTAGAACTTGTTGTAGTCATCCTTGTTCTCAGCAATCTCGTTGAACATCTCGATGCACTTCTTCACTAGATTCTTCCTAATGACTTTGAGAATCTTGTTCTGCTGAAGCATCTCACGGGAAATGTTGAGAGGCAAGTCATCTGAATCCACCACACCCTTGACAAACCCGAGATATTCAGGGATGAGCTCTTCGCAATTGTCCATGATGAAGACTCTCCGGACATAAAGCTTGATGTTGTTCATTTTCTTGCGAGTGTCGAAAAGATCAAAAGGAGCTCTCTTGGGGACAAAGAGAATGGCCTTGAACTCAAGCTGTCCCTCAACTGAGAAATGCTTGACAGCAAGATGCTCCTCCCAATCATTAGTCAAGCTCTTGTAGAAAGCTGCATATTCGTCTTTTGTGATCTCTTCCGGCTTGCGGAGCCAGATGGGTTTCTGCTTGTTGATGAGCTGCCATTCATGAGAAACCTCCTTGACCTTCTTCTTCTTCTTGTCTTTAGACTCTTTGTCCTCATCAACATCCTCCACAGCTCCTTCCTCTTCCTTCTTGGGCTCTTCGTCTTCATCATCACTGATCTCCTTCTCAGTTGTTTTCTCGGTCCATAGATAGATTGGATAGCTAATGAACTCTGAGTGCTTCTTCACAAGATCCTTGATTCTTCTCTCTTCCAAGTACTCAAGCTGTACAAAGCAACAAAAAGATCACATCAATTTAGCTACATATTCAATTGGAGGACACAGAATTGGGGTTTGAATGTAAAGTTCCATACCTGATCTTCCTTGAGGAAGAGGGTGATTTTGGTTCCTCTGCCAAGCTGTTCATCAGCAGATGTGCACCTGGTGACAGTGAAAGAGCCACCGGCTTGCGATTCCCAGATATATTGTTCATCATCATTGTGCTTAGTAGTGACAATTACCTTCTCGGCTACTAGATACGCTGAATAGAATCCAACACCAAATTGACCAATCATACTAACATCAGCTCCAGCTTGCAGTGCTTCCATGAACTCCTTGGTTCCAGATCTTGCGATTGTACCCAAGTTGTTAACCAAATCTGGAGACAAACCAAAACCAAAAACCATTAGTATCCAGAGCAAAACAGCATTAAATCTAACGAAATATTTAGGGAATTTGATGATAAATTACCTGCTTTAGTCATGCCAACGCCACTATCAATGATTGAGAGTGTCTTGTTGTCTTTATCAGGCACAAGCCTAATGAAGAGCTCTGGCTGAGCATCAAGCTTGCTTTTGTCTGTGAGACTCTCGAATCGAATTTTGTCCAATGCCTACCCCCAAAACCAAATTTAATCAATGAAAACATTGTCCAAAACATGAAATCCAGAATTCAACTAGGAAACATTGAAATGATACTATAATATTGATTGCATGTCAACTCATAACCACTAATCATAGCCATAGCCTTCTTTTCATCTTAGGAAACAGAGTCTCTAAAGAGCTATGATCTGGAAATCATCACTGCCATACAAAAGCTATGATTGCAAATTCCATCCAAACTACAAAATCACCAGCTAATAATCGGAATGTGAATGAGAACAACCTCAAGAGTTAAAAACTAAATCTCCTACGCATTAACTACCGCACGTTTTTCCCAGGAAACAAACAGGAAACAGAGTTCTGAAACAGCCATATTCTGGAAATCATCTCTATATCATATAGACCAAAGCAATCAATGCAAATTCCAACTATTCTATAAAATCACGTACTAAGAATCATAATGTGAATGGGATTATCTTTAACTACGTTTAAATTATGAATTTTTGATAATGAGTGCAACTCTGTAATTGAAATCTCATCCAATCCAAGTACCACCTAATGGCAGATTCAGCTAAAAAATATCAGTACCGATCATCACGCACAACAATTTCACGTATTAAAAGCAAAATCCCCATCACATTATCTACTTACTGATTTTCTCAGGAAACAAACAGAAAAAAGAGTAATGAGAAACAGAGACGTACATCAGATGAATTGCTGATGAGCTCACGGAGAAAGATCTCCTTGTTGCTGTAAAAGGTGTTGATGATCAAGCTCAGGAGCTGGTTGATCTCAGCCTGGAATGCGAAGGTCTCAGCGTCAGCCATTTGCACTTCCGCCATCAATGCTCAACACACGATTCCAGAAACCAATGCACAGATTCGAAAAGGCGCGAGAGATCGAATCGATCGATCGATTGCGACGAGGCTTTGCTAGAATGTATCGAAGACTGTCTCTAATGCTTGCATGGAGCAAGCCTCCGTGGAGAAGAAGCTTATATAGTGGTGCAGAGGAGGTTCTGGTGTCTTCTTCTCCGGCAAATTCGGGCCGACGAGTGGTTCTGGATTGTTCTACGATACGACGGCGTATTGTTGCGAATTTGCGGTTTTGAGAATACGGTGTCGTATTGGAACGATTCGAGAACGTTCTGTCCGAGTCGTTGGATCTGGTCCCTCTGGAATATTCTTTCAGGTGACCGGTTTTTTATGGGTCACGTCACGTGTTTGACGTGGCAAACAACTATTGGCTCAAATTTTAGCAACTGCACTAGCCTCACTCACACCTGATTCGCACTCAGAGTCAACGAATAGCGACGACCAACGTCGGCGCATTTTAGCATCGTCTCTGACCTGCAAGCAGCAGTGCGTACTGTACACCTCCACCCCCAACCTCTAGCTCTCTCCGGTCGATCCACATTTCTACTCCGTCTTCTGATTCGCCAACAATCGCAACTCATGAAATCGCCGATTCATGGCCTCGTCCAAGTCGCTTAACAGAAGATTTAACAAGCGATCGAGCCTCAAGCAGCCCAGCATTTCCATGGCTCCTCCGTCTCGCAACTTCAACCACAGAAGAGTCTCCATGCTCACTGTGTCTCTCTTCGTCTTCTGCGTTTTCGCTCTTTTAGGCATTTCGTCGTACACTTGGCACAGTGTCAAAGCAGATGCTCGATCAGCTCAGATTTATTCGATTCATGTTGTCCGCGAGTTCCCTCACGACCCTGACGCCTTCACTCAGGTAATTTATCGGTTTTTATTTGTTGACTTTGTTCTTGATTACTGGAATTTAGCTGAATTTGCTTATAGTGCTCAGTTTTGATGCATTAACTTGTAAGGATTAGGTTATTGATTCTATTTAGGTTTAGTTTTCATTTTCTGTAGTGGTTCATTGGCTAATGATCTTAGGTTGGGGTTTTCAACTTCCATGCAGTATTGATATTGTTGAAGTAATCAGTGAGGTAGCCTTTGGATTAGAATTTTTGTTCAAGATTGGGAATCAAAGAATCAGAATGGGAATGAGATTCTCATTGTTCATGTTTGGATTTAGATTTTTAGCCATGAGAATTGCTCTTTCGCATTCAATTTTTATTTTTAATACAAACACTACCTGATTGTTATTAGCTTGCTAGATTTTTAGTCTGAACGTTTAGTACTTTAGTTCATATCTTGTTATATTGATTATTGGATTTTTCATCAGTTATGTTAAGGAATCTCACATTAAAAAAAAGTGAAGTTTGTTGCCCTCCACCTATTAGCTAAAGCTTTTGAGTTAGAGTTCAAGTTTAACATGGCATTAGAGCTAGTTCTCTTTGGGCCTAGTGACTCATTTCCCGTAGCTCCCTTCTTGGTTCATGTGCAGTGTCTGTTCTCTGCCATGTTGGTGTTCAGTAATTTGATTATGGAAGGTTGGGAAAAAGGCTTACTGTTGATTAGCTAAGAACACAAAACTACAAGGAAGATTGTTAATTTGATTCGTAAAGTCACTTAATTCGTAATTTGTAAAAAGTTCAATATATATATATATATATATATATATATATATTGAGGCATTTTCAGTTGCATTCGTGATTTACTCTATGAATGCTTGTTTTTGTAGGGGCTTCTCTATGGAGGAAATGACACCTTGTTTGAGTCAACTGGTCTTAATGGGAGGGTGAGTCTGTTGTCTTTTCAACTGATGTCATTATATTTCATTTTTTCAAATATGGCACTGCATGTATTGTAGTAGTCATTCAGTTTTACTTGTTTTATTTTCAGACCATATGTGAAGAATTTTTATTGTTTTGGTTGCTGTCTACATTAAGTTTAGCTTTCATGTTCATTTCTTGACCTTTTTGCTCGTTGTTTCAGTCATCAGTTCGGAAAGTAGCTCTCGAGACTGGAAAGGTATGGATCATAAGATCTACACTCTTGCATGTAGTTTCAATAGATGTGTAGAATTCCTATTTTCTTTTTCTTTTCTTTTATGGTACATAAACAGTAAATTACACCTTTGAAATACAGTTATACATTCTTGATTTTGAGTGACTGCTTTATGTATAGAAAGAGATGTGTGTGTATGTGTGGTGGTGGTGGTAGTGGGGTGTCCTCTGAGAGTGGTGAAACCTTGAAGTAGTTTCATTCAGTGTGCTAGGTCATGTCTTCTATAAGAGTTCCAAGCGTTTTTTTTTATTTCTTTTTATTTTTTATATACAAATCTGAGGTTCTTTCTTCAGTGACGATTTGCAATATTTGAGCTAGGGGAAAAGAGGTCAAGAGATTTATACTGATGTTTGTTGAATTAGAGGTGTCTTATTGTATATAATTAGCGATGATGTTATGTGGTTGTCTTGTCTGGCAAATTATATATTTTTCTAAGTTCCATTTTTTATTATGAAAGTAGTTTTAAGATTATATGATGACACAGACAAGCGCAAAGACTCCTATATAGTTAAAAAAAAAATCTTGGGGGCTCCTTAATGTGTTGACAAATTCTATTGATTAGGTAGATTAACACTCAGTTTACCTGTGGTTGATAAGCAATGTAAACTAAGTTGATTACACTAATATTTAGTTTGTTTATTCATGTTTGCTTGTGATATGCTGTCATAAGCCGGCTTTTTTTCCTAATATATAAGTTATTATCCTTAATTTTTATGTGTAGGTTGAGATTCTTAAGAAGATGGACTACTCTGATTTTGGGGAAGGGTTAACTCTTCTTGGTGAAAGGTTTGTGAGTGAAATATAAAAGTGCCAGTTTCGTTTTCTTTGTTATTCTGCAAATTAATTTTGAATTAGAAGTACATCCAAGCAACTTTTTCTTAGATTCTTCTATGGTGCTCCAGAATGTTGTCTTGTACAACAAAGATAGATTTATAGGACAAAATTGCTTCATAATTTTTTTTAGCATAATATGGGTTTGATTGGCTTATAGAAAATGATATTGGATAATACCCATAGGTTAAGAACAGGCAACAACCATGAACATGAACAAAATGCAACTTTCATATATTTCTCTTCAATTTGATGGTGATATTAAGTCCATTTTCCAATTCTTTTCCTCCAGTAGGATATGAACATCCTGATTTGCTTTGTTATTCAAAATCTGCAATTGTTTAATTTACATGTGGCATCAAAATTCAATGAAGTTCAGTGGGAAGCTCTAATGTAGTAGTTTTTATGTTCTTTTGTAGGCTGTTTCAAGTAACTTGGTTGAAGGCAACTGGTTACATATATGACCGATATAATTTAAGCAAAGTTTGTGCACCACACTTTTTTCATTATTTTTGTCCTTGTCATTTCATTTTTTTTTTTCAAATAAGGTGTATTTTTTTCTTGGATGCCTCAATCGTTTTTTGTCACTGTTATAACTTTCATGCTTTTGCTGAATGCAGTTTGAGAAGTTTACTCATCAGATGAAAGATGGTTGGGGGCTAGCGACTGATGGGAATGTCTTGTTTGGAAGTGATGGGTCTTCAACACTGTATCAGATTGATCCCGAAACATTTAAAGGTTTCTATAGTATTATTTCATAACTCCTTCCCTCTCTATATCCTTATTTTTCTTTTTCTTCCTGAAAATGATTATGACCACTGAATCTAAATTCAAGCTTGAACTTCTAACATCAGAGTCATATACTTGTGTCTTACTTCCCCTTTCATTAACCATTTCTTTCTTCTTGGTTTCGTCAATGCAGTTACTGGAAAGCACATCGTCAAATACAATGGTCATGAAGTGCACAACCTCAATGAACTGGAGTTTATAAATGGCGAAGTGTGGGCAAATGTTTGGATGGTACGCCCTTTCATAATGCTTCTGTTTGGTTTTTCCACTAAGGGATGTTTGTTACATTTTTAAAAGTGCATGTGGGTGATATTTACCTCCCCCCGTGCTCTTGTAACACGGCTGGTCCCAAGCCCTGTGAAGGAGGGTTGCGTGAGGTTTACAGCCAACATATAACTTATCAAGTATTATGAATATGTAACCCAAAAGCTAAACAAACTGGGGCATACCCAAATCCCTAGCCGAGGATCCTAAAGAGTTTTGCTAAAGGATTCTTGTAGCCACCCCAACATTATTTGGGAAATGACATGGCCCTTAACTTATTTGGGTAAGTTGCTTGGCAGCGTCTGTTTATGTATTTTGTAAAAGTTGCAACTTGTTTAGTAGCCAACCTCTTTACCTGAAAGAATTCTCATATTTAGGATGCCATTTTCTTGTACTGTTGATGATGGCAAATAGTAAGCCAGCCCACAAATTGATCAAAATGCTCCATCTCTAGTACCAACTTTTTGCCCCACTTGATCCCTAATCCTCAAATCTACAAGGTTTCTTGTTTGTTATTATATGACACAATTAATGGTAGGATTAATTGCTTTTACATAATTTGTAGGCAATTATTGAGAATGCTCTTTGTTTCTTTGGATTGTTTACTTTCTAAATTAATATATCCTCTTTGTATAGACTGACTGCATTGCTAGAATCTCACATAAAGATGGTCTCGTGCTTGGATGGATTCTACTTCCAAATTTAAGGTTTTGGTTGTCGATCTTATCATCTTATGTTTATCATCAACTACTACTTGTTAAATTAGTGATGAGATAAATTAAGTTCTTTTTGTGGTGTTGAGTTTGAATGATTGTCTCTCATTCTTAATCACCTTTTCCTGTTCTCGTCTTGCAGGGGACAACTGTTAGCTTCTGGGCATAAAGTAAGCATTTGCATTTGAGCCAAGAGTTGTAGTCTACATTGTCATTAAAATGATTATCGTATGCGTCAAATATTCTGTTAATTGTCCATCATTTGGTTCTGTTGCTATAGGTTTTCTGACTTTTCTAATCCAGAAATTTATTACTTTTTAGGATATTGATGTTCTAAATGGCATCGCATGGGATGCTGACAAAAAACGCCTTTTTGGTAAGTTCCAAAAATTGTTGCGCCATATCCATCTCCATAACTATGTGATCATACTGAATAATTGTGGTACTTCTGAAGTTAGTTTTACTAAGAAGCATATGATGCATGAATTGTTTGAGAATCTGAAGTTTCATAATTAACTTAGTTATGGAGTCAACTTGACAGTACAATTTGTCCCAGCTACTATAGTCCTGTTACATCACTAAGCTCCATGAATTGTATAAGTTTTGATCAAACTCTGTCATGGCCTTGATATCTTCTCTCAGATTATTTTTTGATCAGCCTCTCAGATTATATATCTACATAATGTTGCTCAACCAAATTTCTTCGGACTTCAATCATTTTCCTTTAGTACAATAAGATAAAAAGGGAACTGTCTATTTTCTCATCTTCCGAGAACCTGCTTGAATACTTTACGTACAGTCAAGATTGCATTATAAACTAAGGGCTTGTTTGGTAACTCTACCCCGAAACTGGAAGGAGCCTTTTGAAGAAGAAGTGACAAAAAAGTATGGCAAAAAAAAAAAATAGTCAGTTGACCTAAACTAAAATTAGTTCGACCCAAGTTTTCTCTCTACTCCTTTCAGACCTCCATTTGAGCTATCTTGCTCCTGCTGAAAATGGTGACTTAAAGGAGCTGTGTGGAGGTCTTGCTTGAAGTCACCATTTTTATCAAACATACAAGCTTTTAAAGTTTCTTCAACTTCTTATGTGGCACCTAACAATCTTCTGAAAGTAAAATTACATCCGACTTTCATGAGATCCTCAGTTGATTCATGTATTTCCTTGCTATCTCCTATAATGTCAATACTTGTACTTGTAATCTTCATCTTGTTGAGCTTAGCCATATTTTGTTTCAGTGACGGGAAAATTGTGGCCCAAGCTCTATGAAATCACACTGGAGCCAGTAAAGAAACAATTGGACAGCAGAGTCATAGAGGATTATTGTTTGAGACAGCCGTTCCATTTTGAGAAGCATTAGACAGGTATATCAAAGAATGTCTCGACAAACATGGCTACGATGCTTCATTTTCTCAGATGCGCCACGAGCTATGTTGTAGGTTTTTCAGTCAAGTCATGATGTACAAAATACCACAGAAGCAAGACAGGTACGTAAACCGGGATCTGGCATGGTATGCTTGTTAGGAAGATGGTAAAGGAGAATGTGATAGTCATCAAGTTAGTGTTTAAATGGACAAACCTTGTAGGATTTTTGGGGTAAATGTCCCAGAAAGAAATTAAAGATTTAGTTGTGGTTTTGGATTTGATGTAAAAAAATGAAAATGGTTGAAGAAATGATGATGAGATTGGAATTTGGAAACAAGGAGGTTCCTATGAAGAGTACTCTGATTTTGTTTTTGAATGTATCCAAATTTCCTCATTCTTTTGAATGGACATGAATCAATCTATTGATCAAATCATCGATTGGATTTGTTTGCTCGGTGACATGGTTCTTACGCGATTTAAAAATTGGGCCGACCTTGATCAGTTTGACTAAAATTGGGTCTGACACGGTCGGCCCAACTTTAAATGATTGATTTACAAGGGTAAATAATTTGATACCCTTGAACTTGGATTTTTTTTAACAGCTTTCTCATTTAAACTAGTCAAGTTTTTAGGTTACTCTTGAAATCCGTTACAACTTGTTTCCTTCCGTTTTGTCAGCAAAAATGTCACGCTAACGAACTAGTCAGCAGTGAAAAACCATCGGATCTTTTTTTCCTTCAGATATAGTCCCTACTAACTATTAACTTCTAAAATTGTCATATAATTGATTTCTTACTATTGAGTAACTAAAATTTGGGGGAAAAGGTTTATGGAGCAAGCAATTTTCATATTTTCATAATTCTCATGCCAAACAAGAAACAAAGCAAAAGCCCAAAATTTTATTAACCTATAACTTCCTCCACAAGTAACATAAACTCATATGAAACTAAGATCATCTCTACACCACACTGTTCCCACCAGTAGAACAAGTCTGCAACAGAAAATCATCAATGGCCAGCCTTTGCTCCGGAAAAGCACACTCCACAGCTCCACCTTCCGGCGCTTTCAACAGCGCACAAGGCTCCGGAGTCACATTGCTCGCAACTCCACTCACATCAGTGCAATTCCACGGTAGCTTCTTCGGGTTCTCAGTCAAAGAAATGCTCACATTCGATATACAAATACCCGTAAACGGATCATTCGCAATCCCCTCGAGCTTCGCAGCATAGGTAACATTTTCAGCCACCATGTCCCTATAATTTATGCCAGTAATGTTGGGAAGCGCCTTGGGATCGAATTTGTCATCGGGATGGTCCCCGTAGGACCCGGTCATCCAGAAAACATACTTCATTGTCTTCATTGTCATTCTCCGGACAAAGATGTCGCGCACGAACCCGCCTCTTCCCGGGGTTGTCTTGATCCTGACACCGGATTCTGTGTTGAGTGCTGTGATGTCCTCGATCCGGACATCTTGGATCCCTCCTGACATTTCGCTGCCAAGTGCAATGGTTGCACTGTCCGGGGAAATGCAGGTTATGCGCCTGATGCTCAGTTGCTGCGTTGGCATCGCGAATTTGATCCCGTACTCATCCCAACCGCTCTTCACTGCTATGCAATCATCCCCGGATACTATATACGAGTCCTCGATACTGACTTGCGAGCAAGAATCTAACGAAAGTGTTGAAAGTTAGGACCCGAAAACATCAATTTGATGCATAGTGTTCACGTATCAGAATATCAGACAAACCTGGGTTTATCCCATCAGTGTTGGGAGAATCAATTGGTGCAAGAACTGTCATCCAATTGATTATCACATTACTGCACAAACCAAACCAAACCAAATCAAATATTATTGCTATTGACTTATCATAGAAAACACGAACATGAACACAAACACTGAGACTAATGATCTTACGTGCAGTAAACAGGATGGACATTCCAAGACGGAGAGTTGATCAAAGTGAGATTGGATATCAGAACTTGATCCGAGAACAAGATCTCGATCAAGTAAGGTCTCGTTAAGTTCAACTTCCCAGCTCGAAAGTTCGTCCACCAAAGCTCTCCCTGGCCATCAATTGTGCCATTGTAGCCTAAAGATCAAGACACTGTCAGGCCCAAAATAACACATAGAAATCTGATATATAGAGTTAAAGAGTCTTGAGTTGTGAAATTAACCAGTAATGACCACATCAGTCAAGTTTGTGCCAGAAATGAGACTACCAAACCGAGGACCAGGACTATCTCTTCCCCTCCCGTAGGACGGTAATGGAGCAACAATAGGCCAATCTGCCTCGTCCTGTCCGAAGAATCACATAAGAACTTGAAAGTTTTGACTAATTTGTGCATAGATTAAGCATGAAATTCCGATTATGGGTCGCGGTGTAAGTACCTGAGAGGCGAGGAGGACAGCGTCTTTGTGGAGGAAAAGAGTGAAATTGCTGGTGAGATTGAAGCAACCGGTTAACCATTTTCCGGGAGGCACGATGAGCTGAGCTCCGCCATCCGATGAGAACTTGCTGAGGCTTTCAATGGCAGATTGAAAGGCCTTGGTGTTTGATGTTTTGCCATCTCCAACACCTCCAAAATCTGTCAAAAGTGCAGTGTGTTTTCTGCAGGAAATTGATGCGTACTCCAAGTTTTGGGCTTCTGATACTGAGAGGCTCAATAGTCCCAACACTAAAATGGATGCAAATGTGACCATTCTATTTGTCTGCATAAAAATCACCACTCTCATTTTCAGCAAAAGATTGTGTATTTGGGGTAAAAAACAAACAAAAAAAGTGTGTTTTTTAACCAAAAAGTGGCATCAAAGTGAAGATCAAAGTTGATAAACAGAAATGAGCATAACCCATAAACCTATATCATGTGAAAAATAAAACCCATTTCACAGATCCACAAAACTCAACCAAAACACAGAAAGCATGAAGAAAAAAATGTTTTTTTACAAAAAACAAAATGTGGAATCAAACTTGAGATCAAAGTTGATAAACAAAAATGAGCATAACCCATAAACCTAAATCAAGTGAAAGATAAAACCCATTTCACAAATCCACAAAACTCAACCAAAAAACAGAAAAACATGAAGATTTAAATGTGTGTCTAATGTAAAATGCTCCATGAAAGTAAGATCAAGTTGATGAATTGAACATAACCCAGAAACCAATATCATGTGAAAATTAAAACCCATATCACAAATCCTCAAAAAATTAGCAAAACAGAAAGCAAGAATATATACATACACATATATAGAACTAAAATGTATCATCAGAGTAAGATCAAGTTGATGAACTGAACAAAACCCCAAAACCAACATCTTTCAAAAACAAATCATTTGAAAAACAAAACCCATATCACAGATTATCAAGAATCTGCTCTGCTCTGATCATAATCAAATCCATATACTAACAAAAGGAACAGAACAGAACCAGAGGAACCTTACAGAAGAAAACATACATGGAATTTTCTGAAGCTTAGAGACAATTCCATACTAATTTGTGTTAGAAGTGAACAAGTTTTGAAATTGTCATAACACAGAGGAGAATATATATAGACATTTTTGCTGTGGATATTTTGGAATAAAATCCGGATTAATTGTCTATAGAAGAAGAATAATAATTTGTGAGCATTTTAAGAAAAAAAAAACTAAATAAAATGGATTTTTTGAAAGTCTATGATACATGAATGTAACGGCCAATTTTGACAGTCAATGGGGAATTAAAGATAGGATAAACACTAAAAAATATATATTTATAGAATTTTTTAGTGTTTATCCTAACTAATTATCATTTTTTACCTAAAGAATAATATATATTCTTAGTAGTATTGGACTCACACTTATATAACTAATTTGTTTGATGTATTTGATTTTATGTTGTTTTCATTGTGAGTTATTGAGTATATTTCTTTGTCCTATCACGTTTTAGATGCTCACAAAAATAAAAAAATTGGTCAAAATTGTTTCACTTTTACCCTTAATATTTTGACTAATCATATGCCGTTTGACCACTTTGACGTTCTTATGAATATTTGATAACGTTCTTTTAGAATTTTTTATTATGTGTAACTTAAAAGATATTATTGACAATTTTGTCAAATTTCCTTGTAAAAAATGTAACTGGTCAAGTAAGAATTGACTTTTGACTTTTGAGTGAACTTTTTCAGTTTTTCCCTTTTTTCCTAATATTATTAGAATGGAATCAAAAGAGATTTTAAGGAATTAAAAAGATTCACTATCTATTAAATTAATTGTTAATGGCATTTGAGAATTAGTCACTATCTATTAAATTGATAGGAAAATTTAAAATGTATAAACTAAATACAAACTCTTCTTCGGTGATAATTATTTTCTGCAAAATAAAATACTCGAGTTTTTTCTTAATTAACGATTTTATTTTTCCAAAGTAATCCTCTCATTTTTCGGATGACTTCCCCGACAACTTTTGTATATACTTTTCAATGTGACTTTCAAATTATAAAGAGAAAAAAAAAACTTCATGTTAAAAAATAGATCACAATCTCCAATAAACATGTTATTTCTTAGGATATGTATTAATATTTGGTGAGAAAAAAAAAGGCATAATGATATTGACATTGATCATCAACACTTTTGTTAGAGGTCATTGGTAAGGCAAGATCTACACTTTGCCCATCCTTCCCATATTGTCCATGATACTTTATCAATTCAAACATGACATAATATACATAAGTTTTGGTTAAGCATATCAATGGTACATCTCTTCCATGTTTATACATAATAGTTTGGTTAAGTGTATAGTTGTGTTTTATTTATCAAATAGTTAGAAACTTAGTATTTAAGATATTCCTAGATGTTACAAATGAGAATCTCCATCAATGAAAATTTTGCATACATAAAGGTTTGAAATCAATACATATTTTTTAGACCTCAATGGATCTAATTTTGCATTTTTATTATTATTTAGCAATAGAGTCTATTTGAATAATATAAGCCTCTGTAAAAATATATTACTTGAAATTCAAAATAAAATATATGACATGTTATAAAACAAATGTTTTGTTTTCCTTCAACTTTTTAGTGGCATATTTGAGTATATTATAATTCAATAAATTATTTAAATATATCCCAAATTTGAGAAATTGAAATGCATATTTATTTTTTTAATATACTCTTTTTATTTGTTAATTTAATGTCAATGTGCAAGAGATTGGGCTCACCAGCCCATTGGGCTTTAACAAAAAGGACTGAAATTAAATGACAATTAGACCCAAATTAGATCCTTTGGGGTCTCAATTTTTAACCAAACTTTGATATGTTGTTGTAAATTATTTTCGGCCTAAGGAATGGCCCAATATGGGTCCTCCTAATACTATATTTTTCCTCAATTTATTATCTTGTGAAGTGTAATTTCTATTACTCTGAGATTAAAATTTTAATATCGATTAGGAAAGCTGAAACCACATATGCGAGTACAAGTTTTAAATAAGTTGATTAGATGCAATAAGATGCAGACTTGACGCGTCTTTTTTATGTGGAGTCAGATAAACATTAAATAATGCGATGAGACTTGACTTATGACGGAACATGCACTGTTAAAAAAACACGTGGTGTTAAGCCTATATTTCATCTTGGTCATGGAGTAAAAATCATCTATCAAGTGAAAGTAGGCAAAAGTGTATTCTATAAAACTAACTAGAGAATATTTGTAAAGAATGAAATGCAGTCTGACTCCCATGATAGGGACGTGGTTATTGGAAGTCTCCAAACACATTTTTGTAAATGAGTCCTTACAGAGTGCAATGATGAAGGACACGTGCATTGCAACCTCCCTACAACATTCGTGGGAGACCCAAAAGCCTTAGCCCCCCAATTCATTTTAGTTTGTGGCTATTCCATCTTCAATACGATTTAAATATCCGTCCATCTTATCTTTATTCGAAAGATTTTTCATCTCATACTACGATACAGTTCAATGATTCAATGTCTAACTCAAACTACAATTTTTTAAAGTTGAAAAACCGTTAGTTCACGTCTTACCTTGCATGTGAATTATACAGTGGTATTACATTTCCACTTTTATCCTTTCATATCTTACAAATTATACCTGAATTAGTAGAGTTCAATTTAAATTGATAAAACTTTTTTCACAAAATAACATAAACATTGGTCAATTCCAGTTTGATAAATCATATGATGACAAATCCATCTATTAAACCTCTCAATTCCATTTTTAAGACACCACGTAACAAAATAAAATATCTATGGTCCATTCTTGTTGATCCTTTGTCACTGTTCCACAAAAATACCTGAAATTATTGTAAATTCAAGTTTCAATTTAATTGTTTTTTAGAACAATAAATATGTGCCACGTGTCATCCTAGATGGCAAAAGAAGAGACACGTTGCCCATAACTGTGCCCCAAAAGGACCAATCCAGCGCGAAAGGCTGTGACCAATTCCGAAAAAGTACAGAACAGTGACGGACCCACCACGAAGAAACACTACGTGGCAAAATGGGAAGACTAGAAATTTTGCGGGTGAGATTCGAGAAAGGCGGTGGAGCTGTCATTTTAGCAAGTTGCCACCAACCAAAACGCAAGTGCAGAGCGCAATCCTGCGGCCGCACAACAGCCTCTCATTCGTCATTCTCAATCTGACAACTGTCCTCTCCACGTAAGCAACTACTAGCTCGACTACTTTGCCCCTACATTTCTCATTTATTTACAATATCGCCCTTTTCATTTTCTTTTTTGTGCTTCCCTACTCTCAAATCTCAATATGGTATATAAGATGTATAAATTTCATGTTTATTTAGTTTGAGGAGTATCAGGGTGTTTGGGTAATCTTACGAAGACGTGGCTATATGGGCAACGAGTCGGGTATTAAACTCATAAACTTCTCGTCGGTTCTAGCTTAACTCACTAATTGACAAGATAAATTAGGACTAACATAAAATAGGCTAGGCTAGAAAGAACCGTGCGTTGTTTAACTTGTGGCCTATATTGTCAGGTTATAATACGTATGGAGCCTAAGTGTAATACCAACACTCGTGAAATTTAAACACAGATTCACAACCGCCTTCTAAGGACCACATTTCGCGAAGCGGTGCTCACTGCCCCCGCCCCAATGCCTCGAAGCGTCCATGCCTTGTCATATCACAACTATGACCCCTTGTTTTCTACTTTTTTAGGTTTCTAGGATATTGTCTAGAGCAGTTGACGCTCTTAAGGCTTCCACTCCATCCTACAATATTTGAAGGGTACGCGAAAGATATGGCAACAACCAAACACACATTAACATGTTACTCTTATTTAATTATTCTGGCAAAATACAAAGGATTTTTAGACTCTGATTCTTAGTCATTTGCAATTCGGAAGTCTTCTCCTTCTAGTGTTTTTGCTTTGTTGTAATTCATTGTACTCCCTTTGTTTTCTTCCCGTTTTTTTGGGTGTTTGTACCTCGATCTCTCCTCGGGATCTTTATCAATGAATTTTGGTACTTTTGGTGATAAAAAAAACATGTTACTCTCTATAATTATTTTTTAAGTTCTCCCAAAAATATGTTGTTCAAAATCTCTGAGAATAGTTTCTATAGCTCTCCTTTGAAGTTCTTCCAAAAACATGTCCGGTGCAGGGAAACTCGAACTCGAAAACTCCAAAAAAATTTCAAGCGCTTAAACCTCTTTTAGCTGAATCTGCTTTGACCATGTCTCTCATCTCAAGTTTGAAGAATACACAAGGACAATAATTTGGGCCAAAAAACATCAGTGGCATTTTCGCAAAATACAAGTAGACTCCGGGCAATTAATGTAACGAATCACGAGTGTTCCTTAAATTACCAAAATGGGCCCCCACAGAACAGAAGATGTGGTCTTCGTGCATTTAACCTCCCCGTCCAACGCCTTGTCCCTCCATCGTCCACCTATTTTCCTCCTCATTTTCTCTCGCTTTCTCGCTTGCCAAACACCCCCATCACTTTCCTCTCCACTCTCCTCTTTCTATGGCGGCCGGACTCTCCTCCACTCTGGCCCCAACACCTTCCCGCCTCCTCCTCCCGCGTCCAGCCGCCGCTTCCTCGCCGTTCTCGATTCGTGTCACCGGCTTGAATAATCTCCGGTTCCGGAGGAAACCGAGCTTCACGGTCTGTTTCGTACTCGACGAGAAGAAACAGAGCACCCAGACCCAGATGGAGAATCTGATAGTGGACGGCTCCGATGAGCTGGAGAGACAGATCGCGGCGGCGAGAGGGGCGGAGAGGAGGGCCAAGAAGAAATCGGAGCGGTTCACTTACTTAATCGCCGCCGTCATGTCCAGCTTCGGCATCACTTCCATGGCCGTCATGGCCGTTTACTACAGATTTTCTTGGCAAATGGAGGTACAAAAATACCAATCTCTCTGTTTTTGTTTCTGTACATGAAGTTTAGTTAGGCGCGAAAATCAAAATTGATGAGATTGGATTGTTGTGTTGTTAGGGTGGAGATGTTCCGGTGACTGAAATGTTCGGTACATTTGCTCTGTCAGTTGGTGCTGCTGTGAGTTTCGTTTCGCATTTCTCTCAATTTTGAAGTTTAAATTTCGAATTGGGTATTTACTATTTTTGAATTCTCAGGTGGGTATGGAGTTTTGGGCGAGATGGGCTCACAAAGCTCTCTGGCACGCTTCGTTGTGGCATATGCACGAGGTGTGTTACTCTGTTTCTGTCTTGTTACATTTTCCTTCATTTTCTCACCAACCAAACATAGCATATAGTCCTAAACATGCAGCGATTGATTCAATTTTGGTTCCGTTTCAGTCTCATCATAAACCCAGAGAAGGTCCGTTCGAGCTCAACGACATTTTCGCCATCATCAACGCAGTTCCGGCCATAGCTCTGCTCAACTACGGCTTCTTCCACAAAGGCATCGTCCCCGGTCTCTGCTTCGGCGCCGTAAGTCCCAAAATCAAAGCCTATCGTTTGAATTCGAGTCAGTTCGAACATGTCTAATCTAAACCCGACCTGAAAGTGGCGTGAGCTTGTTCGGGCTACAAATTTAGAATTTCGAGTTTTACTAGTAAAATATGTGATTTTGTCTAACCCGGCACGCTAATGTATATCCGACCCGGCCTTATTGTTGGTCGGGTCCATTTTGCGTTACCTTTACTCACACAATGTCTAGTCAAGTTACGAGTACTTGTGAGTTCGAGTTCAAATTATCTGCCCAGACCACTATAGTTGGTCTAATCAATCTCAATAGAAAAAAAAACCGGACGGAGCTTTGTCATGAAAGTTGGTCGGGTTATTTTATCACCTGACACCTTCAAAATTTTGGATCGAATTTCGGGTGCCAGTGGGTTCGGAACATAGTGTCATCTCTACCTGCAATTAACGATTTAATCGTTTTCAGTTAACATTTTAAAAAATAAGTTAGTATTTGGACGGAATTGCCCTCGAGGTAGAGAAATAATTACGACTTTGCCATTGACATCAGGGACTTGGCATTACGGTGTTTGGGATGGCCTACATGTTCGTCCACGACGGTCTGGTGCACAAGAGATTCCCGGTGGGACCCATAGCCAACGTGCCGTATCTCAGAAAAGTTGCCGCCGCTCATCAGGTAAAGATTGAGATTCAATCAATCACGTGGTCTCGTTGATCACCGTTTTAAAAATAAAAACAAGATCTAACGGCCAGAATTTTGTCTGATCTTGATGGATCATGCAGCTCCACCACACAGACAAATTCGAAGGTGTGCCATATGGGCTGTTCTTGGGACCCAAGGTGAGCCCATTTTTTTATAATATTCTTGTGATCTTAAATTGCTAATATATATCCTAAACTTATAATTTTTTCACTTAACTCCCTATATGTTTTTGTTGACAACTAATTTTTTGTATTCTTTATTATTTTGTTAGTCGGATTTAGATGCGACAATTTGAATCCAAAATGCTATCCCCATTTTTACAAATTTGAGTTGTATAAAATCATATTGATCAATTTTCTAGTCGGTTGAATCGTAGAAATCCTTGTTGGGTCCCGTTAGCCTCTCCAACCAAAATTGACCTAAAAACCGAATTTCAAATTCTAGTTGGATTTAGCTGATTTTTGTTCTTCTCACGTCATTGACGCACGATTTTATCTTATTTTTCCTTACCAACCTATTCATTCATTCCTTACGATAGGGGGATATGCTCAAATTAGTCTAAATATAAAATATTTATTTGTAATTTGTCCATTGTTTTTTTTGGTAAAAGACCCAATTTGGTCCCCGAACTTTGATGTTTTGACCCAATTTGGTCCCATACTTTTTTTAACCAAATTTGGTCCTTGAACTTTCATGTTCTGACGCAATTTAGTCCCTGAACTTTCAATTGACCCAAAATGGTCCTTGAATTTTCAAATATTGACCCAATTTAGTCTTTGAATTTTTTATAAAAGCTTTAAGGGCAATGACCAAATTGGGTCAATATGTGAAAGTTTAGGGACCATTTCGGGTCAATTGAAAGTTTAGGGACCAAATTGGGTCAAAATAT
>JAYMTF010001726.1:0-21629 GCA_036897485.1 Pelargonium nanum | reverse complement strand
TCCAACTGTGGACAATTCGATATCATTCTCATTTAGACGCATGAGAACAATATCGAACGGGTACTATGTTGAAGAGTATTAATTGAAATCCTACATTCATTTCTATATAAACTCTACCTAAAATTCGGCAGAGTTTTATCTAAATTATTAGCATCCCGACAAATTCAAATAGTCAAATATTTGAATTTGTCGTGTTCAATTTACTACAACAAAATTATATAAGTACAAAAATAGAATAATTCAAATTAAATCAAATAGAATCAATTTGAACCAAATAGAATATAAGTAAACCAAATTAACTCAGATTGAACCAAATATAATCAAATTCAACCAATATATTACCAAATTATACTTTAAATTGTAATAAAAGAATAACATATCTAACGAATAAGCATACCAACTTGATCATTTTTTCTAATTATGATAATATAAATAAAAGTGATTACTGATTAATTAATTGAGTAATATAATAGTAATATAAGCAATCTAAACACGACAATATGCAATTTGCTAAAGTAATTATTGGGCATCTATACTATAATTTGAATATAAATTAATTATTTGCTTATTCGTTAATAAAAGTGAACAAATAGACAATACCTGATATTCCGGCAGCAATCAACAGCGGTCAAGCACGGTCAAGGGCGGTCAAAGTGAGTCAAACCCGGTCAACCCCAGTCAATGCCGGTCAAACTCGGTCAAACGGCTGCAAACCATTTTAATCAAATGACAATGATCACATGATAAAACTAAAAGATGCAAAAATGTTGAAATATTATTATTACATCACTGTACATGTCTCTAAAACCACACCTTTCAATACAGGAGTATTGATGTTCTATGATCCTCATGTAAAAACCACATGTTTTCCAACAAAATCCCAATCTACTACTAGGAAGTAACACCATAGACATGAATAAATCAAAGCAAGAAAAGCTAAATTGTGCAGCCATATGAATCCATGCAAAGCCAGTTGAATTATCCCATCCTCATCCTCTTGAGAGAGCTCAGTGCAAAATATATAGCACAAATAAATAACTATCATTACAAAATGACATTTCAATACGCATGATACAATTGTTTGCCCAATATTAACTAGCTCGCATTTCAAACACATTGCTTCCTTCAAAAATGACATAGAGAAACCACAATTTCACACTTGAACCCTTGGCACTCTACTAATTCCATGACAATTTTACCAAGGTAGGAAGGAAGCATTTAAATGAAGAAACTACTTTATGCAATAAAATACAAAACGCACACTCATGGATACTATAATTCAATCATGCAGTGGTGTTTAGGTAACTAATCCATGATGTTTGCCCACTCATTTCCATGAGGCGTATCAAACTCAAGGCAACCAACAATCCTAAATGACCAAAACATTTTTTCCCTATAACTCAGTAAAACCTTCCCTTGGGTGCAAGTAGGTTCCTAAATGCTTCACAAGCCACGGAAAATCGAAATGATTTCCAATCTAAGCTTCCTAACTAGAATCTTGTATCCAGTACAAAATTATTCCTTGTGATGTAATTTAAAAATAAAACCATGGCACTGAGCTGTGCTTACTGTTCTGTGAACCTTCAGTTAATTTGTGGCCAACTCACTACCACATTCTGCAAAGTTTCGGCATGACCATAATGCCTTCTAAAATAACTTATCCAAAGAATCAACATACATAAAGTGAAGCTGACAAAAATATATGATGCCATCTGTGCTGACAAATCCAGTTTCTCGTCAACTATATTCCTTAAGGTTCACCCAACTCATATGGACCTTTAAATAGTGCATAAACACAACTTATTTGTTACAAAAGCAAGTCAGCCAAGCACACAACAAATGCCAGATGACTTTCCCTTGCAAAATGGAACTGCAAGTAGAAGCCAAAATGCACCACTAACAAACGTAATCAACATGACTTCCATTCTATGATTCCAGTAGGCAGCCACACTCCAAGTAACATTTGTTAAAATAATGTATTCTGGCAATGACGAAGATACTTACTATGCACCAAAGCCTTAGGTTAATTTCTAGTTAACTCGTTTCCATATTCTGCAGAGGTTGCAGCACCAAGAAGAATGTGGTTCGGCATGACCATAATGCCCTCTAAACAAAACTTATCCAATGAATTCAATATAAAAATATATCCAAATATTCTTAAACCACATGCATACAAACCCCAGTATCTCATATCCACACAGAAGATGCCTCCATAGTTTTCCTTGAAGTGGAGTTCCATAGACAATAAACATGCAACTTATACATAAGACATACCAAGAACTCCATGTTTCTATCTCTACTAAGCGGAGATAACCTCTAAATTTCCTTATAGCATAAAACTGAAACCCGACAATAAATTATATGTAGATCCAGTATCACCTTGATCCAGCACAACCCTTCTTTTGTGCTTAAAACTGTTCCATACAAAATAGAGGCTATTATGCTTGGCAGTATGCTTGCTCTTCAAAACTGATAATGAATAGGCTTCATGCAGTCAAAATCTAGAGAAAGCCTCTGGCATGTCGCATCTGTTCAATATACAAATCACTCACAACCAAAGTACTCTATTACCGTCTATTAGATTCCATGCCCTCACGACTGTAACATCCAGCAAACAAGTACCAAGGTACAGACTGTGTGGTCCTCGTGTACTTAAGGAATTCACAGTATTAACTGTTTACCTCAATAGTATGATCCAGAACCACCAGAACCGCCAGTACCCATATAACTGCTGCCACCCACATCACGGCTGGGGTACAAAGATGAGTAAGAGCTACCACCAACCTGCAACATGCACGTGAAAAGGCAACATGTGAGATAGCAATATGATATTAGCAGTCAAGTCTTAAATTGAAAGAAGGTTAGCAGCATACATCACTTCCATGGGACATGTAATCCCCTCCATAACTTGATGAATACATACCACTGACATCACTGCCCCTAAAAGAACCTGAAAAGATACCGAAAATCAGAATACTGTCCAAAATAAATAATAAAACATCACTACACCAATGTACATATCAGATTAACAACTTTAAACACACCTCCTGCATAACCCATACCCTGACGACTGCTGCTACTAAGACCATGAGAATCATGACTGGAGATTGAACTTCTGCTGCTGCCATAACCTATATTAGATCTCCCAAACCTATCAAAAATAAGAAAAATGAAGAAGAGGAAAAGGTGAATACCAGCAGAATATGAAATACAATTGAAAAGGAAGACTCTGGAACATATCCATTTCGAAGCAAAATAACACATACCTTTCATCATAAGCATCTTCATATTGAGAGGGACCTCTACCATATTCATAGTCCAAACGAGCCCTTGACTGACGGACGCCAACATCAGAATAACGTGGTGGGACATCATCCTTCAATTGAATTCAGATATATCATATGCACTTTACAGTTTATATTTGTAAAAGCCAACATAAAAGATAAACTATGCAACATAATTGAAAAATAATACCAGTAGAAAGATTGGAAGGCTGAAACACTAACCAGAGCAGCATATGAACGTTTTGATCCGGACATAGAATCATAATCACGAGATCGCACTTCACGGTAACTTGGAGGAGGCCTTTCAAACCTTTGACCATAGCCATCATCAACATAAGCCCTCCTTGGTGCAGTTCTAGGTGCATTCCTATGCATATCAGAATATGCAGAAGCACGGGATGAATATTCTTCCCTGTATGATTGCCGCCTCTCTGGAAGCACCCTTGAACCATATTCTGCAATAGGCCTGTTCCTTGGAGGAGGAATGTCATCGCGCCGACCATAATCCCTCTTGAAGCTACTTTTTGGGTATGAAGGTACTGCCAAATAAAGGTATGGGATTGTAAAATGATTCATTCAACCAGTGAATGCATTCTTAATAACAATATAAGTGGATGGTTACCAGGAGCTCTTCTATCATAGGACCGAAGAGGAGGTGCCAAGGGTCTGCCTCTTGCTGGCATGGACATGACAGGTCGTCTCTCTCTAAACGCAAAAGGCCTTTTCATGCTGGGAGGTGGGATACGTCTCCCGATTCCTCTTACCCCATGAACAGGAAAGCTATGTGGAGAAGGACGACCCCAGGAACCCCTTACAACTCGTCCAACCCCTCGTCCAGATCGGTAATCTACATAATTACCGTGCTTTCCTTTAACTCTCTGAAGTGGTCTTGACAATCTGGCCCTGACTTTAGCCTGCAAAAAAAAAAACACAAAGCCACTAATCATTGCTGTACAAAATATGAGACCCTTACCAAGAATACAGCATAAGGAATAATGAAATAAGGCAAACCTTGTTGTCCCCCTCACCCAACTCCGCATTATTAATGCTTTTAGCACATGTCACTGCTGCATCATGGGAGTCAAATGTGACAAAACCAAAATCTTTCCGTTTAGCAGATGGCATATTGCGAGCAAGCTCAATCTTTTCAATTTCACCATACGTCTTAAGAAGTTCACGAACACGATCCTCATCCCACGAAGCAGGAAGGCCATCAATGAATACAGTTTTAACCTGAATTCAAAAACATGTCAGCCTGATAGAACAGCTCCCATAAAAAAGTACAGTACAAGCACAGCAAAAAAGGGCAATAAATAAGTAAGCATCAGCTGACCAGACAATAATGACTGACCTCATGAGCTAATAGTATTAAATCATTTGATATTAAAAAAGGAAAAGGGAAACATTTGCATATCAGCATCCATGTATGAAAGGGCCAAAACTACAAACTTCATCAGCTTTAGACTACTTTCTTGAATATCGATACTTTACCAGAATAACAGAGTAAGGCCGTAAGGGTTAACCATAGGTGCAAATATTGAAGTTATGATTTCTCACTACTGGTAATCAGTATTCACACTTGAAGTCCGAAGAGAGAGAGAGCAACAGCATCAATACATGCTAAGCACCCTATTTCATAGACCACAAGATGATAGAAAATAGCTACACCAGTCAAGGGTGAAAATCCTAAGTTAGTACAAAAAAGGTGCATCAAAAGATAACCTGTGCCATAATGTCATCCCCCGGGTCAATAAAGGAATCCGCAAAAGAAACCTTTGCAGGCCTATCAACTCCAAACACAATATCTCTCTTCTGGAGACGCTTAAATGCATCCATGGCATCTGAGCGAGACGAGAACTCCAAAAAGGCAAACCCACGGTTCATTCCCACATTGTTACTATCTTCAACCAATGTCAAATCATCTACATTCTTGACTCCATAATGTTCCAGCTTCTCTTTCAACTGGAACCACAGTCAATTACCAAACGGTAAGTAATTGCTAAATCCCAATAACCACTCCAAAAGATAACTTAATGCTTGATGGAGACACTGGAGCAAACCCATTATACTTACATCTTCCTTTCTCCATGTCTTGCAAATATTGCCCAGAAAAAGGGTATCACTGTCTTGACTTGGTGTAACACCACATTGTTTCCCATTAATCTGAAATTGAAGTCAGCCAAAAATAAAACTAAAATGTGAAAAGAAAAAATAGTTTCCATCCAATTACGACAAGTTAAACTATTACCACTGGGTTCTTTAGAGTTGTAACAGCCCGTTTTGCTTGTTCCACTGAAGCAAATCGCAAGAATGCAAAACCCTTATTTTTCTTAGTCTGAGTGTTCATCATCAGCCTGACTTCAGTAACCTCGCCAGCTTCACTGAATGCCTTCCTCAAATCATCCTCGGTTGCATCCTTGTCCAAACCCCCAACAAACACTTCAAACTCCTTGCGCTTGCGTCTCTCCTTAAAAACTTCATGATGATCTTCCTCATCTGCATCAACCATCTCTGCTTGATCATGTTCATGCTCATGCTCATCACCATCATGCTCATCGTCTTCTTCTCCCTCGAGTTCTTCAGGATCTTCAATTTCTTCCTCAACCATATCACCTTCATCCTCTTGACCTTCATCCTCCTCATCGTGTTCTTCCTCCAATTCATCTCCCACCCCCTGAACATCCTCCTGATCAATTTCCTTCGAATCATAATCCACTCCAACATAATCTTCATGTTCATACTCAACTTCATTATCCTCCAACTCTAACTGTTCATCTTTTTCATATTCTTCCACCGATTCCTTCACCCCATCTTCTTCTGCAATAGATAAAATAGATGATTCATGCAGCGAGGAAAGGCTAAATTTTCCCCATTGCCCTCAAGGAGAACTAGAAATCAATTCAAACAATCCACACAACCCTCATCCTTCCCAATGGCAATTGGATCTAATAGTAATAACTGTTAAAACCCCAGAACTATTACAGTTAAAAAAATTGTAGGATAACTAGTTTTGTCATCCTATGCTACCATTGCAAGTTTACAGCTCAAAGGGATCAACTTTAGGCACCTAAGCAAATGCCAAATAATTTGCAGGACGGGTAAATTCTTCAACATTACATGAGAACCCATAACAGTTTGATCAAAACAAACAAATGGGATACAAGCACATATGATAAACACAAATTCATAACAAGAATACAAAAGTGTCAAAAGCCGAACAATTATTCATGGGAATCATAAACAACTACCATGTATATGCTAATTATAAAAACAAAAACACGTTATAGAGAACTTGAGCAACCCTATCCAGAGATATCAGATCCAATCCAAATTCAACACACCAAGGCAATGAGGAAGGGAAAAAAAACATACTTTTTGTCTCCAGAACAGACACATCAGGCACCAATTTCACCTCCGAAGACAGCCCATCTTCCTCGACCACCGGGCTCTCCTCGACAAGAGGCTCCTCCTCCATAACCGGCTTGACTTCATCGGTGACCTCCGTCGCCTCCGGCTGGTGGTTCTGCGGCTTCCTGGCGGCCCTGGGCGTCCGCTTGGGCCTCGGCGCCGCCGCTCCTCGCTTCGCCGCTCGTGGAGGCATTATCGAAATCCCTAAATCTCCCGAAAGATCCCTTTTTCTGATAACAATTCTCAGGAAAAGCCAAAGCCCTAATTTTGGCTCAATCTTTGGGGCTCTGCTTCTCTATATGATTTGGGAATAATAGACAGGCGTTTACAGTGTATTTTGCTCGGAGTGAAAGTATCTACGAGAGTGTTTTTCGTGGGACGTGGCATGTTATGATTATATGCTGTTTCTAAAAGAT
The DNA here is from genome assembly GCA_036897485.1 of Pelargonium nanum. NCBI lineage: Eukaryota > Viridiplantae > Streptophyta > Magnoliopsida > Geraniales > Geraniaceae > Pelargonium > Pelargonium nanum. Next base: position 14,521 of record JAYMTF010001726.1, on the reverse strand, counting down.
CGGATGGGACACGTGGATTGCTGGGATTATCTGGGGAGTGTGGTGTGTGGAGCAGGTGATTATGTTTCGCTGCTTAATGAGGTATGAAGAAATCAATGACGTTGTATCTTGCAGTTTCCTCAACCATAGGATCTCAATTAGTCGCCTAAACCAAACCAAAAAAAAAAAAAATTATAAACCAAAACCATGTAATAACGTTGTACGTTCCGAATTTTGTACCAAAGAAATTTTGTACAAACTAACGTGTCAAATAAAGAGACATGACATATTCATTACTCTATTGATAAGTTTGTCAAATTACAACTTGTCAGGTATACAGTGAGTCTTTTATAAACCGGGCGATCCACGCCAAAAATTCATGGGAGGGTGGTGGTATCATATATGTCGGATTTGTATTCGTTTAAACTTAATTTTAAACCACAAATTATGAAAATATATATGTGTCATGTAAACAGTCACGTCACTTTGTATATCAAATTTTGTACAAAATTTGGGACATCTATCATTTCCCTATATTAAAAGACCTTTAGAAGGAAGAGATATCAAAATGTCCTTCCTAAGCAAGAGGTTCATACAATCCATAATACAAATAGGAATAGCACCAGCAGGCGGATGAATAAGTAAAGTACTAAAACAACATGGCGTATTAAACACAAACGAGCTAAAAAATTCGTCAGTCTATTAGCCCTTCGGTCAACCGATAGCAAAAGAAAACCGTTAAAGAACTTGCATCTTATCCCTGCAATCCAATATAAGAGAACGAATAAGATGAGTGGAGCAGTGTTCTCAATTAAGAGACAAAAGCAGTGTTATCAGCTTGCAATTTTATCTTCCCAAATAACTTAAAAAATGCTTGTATCTTAACTGATTCTATGTCTCTTTTCAGGATCATCCAACATCTTAGTATTGATACAGACTTGAGTAGAGCAGATTGCAGGGCGGCTATAGCAGATATTATACATGTCATTTTTGAAAGTCATCTTCACGGCGACATTTGGTTTGTAAAAAGAAGTAAAATAGCCCATGCCCAATTATTAGCCTCATTAGGAAGGCAAGGAAAAACTCATAAGTGGATATATAATATTTTGAACTCTGTTCGCTCTACTTTTGATAAATGGCATCCTTATATTTCTATAAAAAAAATCTTAAATGATAAGATCAATCATTTTTCATGTCTAAACTTCAAATTAAATAATTAACTCAAAAGTCATAATAGGAATCATGTTAATTAATTTAATTTAGGATCCTTTATTTTGCAATAAAAAACAAACTTAAATCAAACTCAACCCATAACAATGTCCAACACAATATGTCAAAACAACATTGAAAATTGAAACTTCAAAGTCCTAGCAGAGAGATGGTCGATTCGGACTAGCCCAATGAGGATGAAGAAAATAGGAGAACGAAAAACGTATCTTAAATGACGAGGTATCATCAACAAAGAATAGCCGGCGGCAACAAAGCGTAGTCGACATTTTCACGAGAGAAGAAGAAATAGAACTTAAAAGAGGTCGATATGTTTTTCACCATATTTTAGATTCTTGCTATGGATGACCTCTCGCAAAATTAGTTTTAAAGTTTTGAAAGGGATACTCTCTCTCTCTCTCATAATTATATGCTCACAATGTTAATTAGATTTTGCGAGTTGTTATCCCTCACAATAACCCTAGCTAAATTTTGGCGGGTAAAGGAAAGGCGTGCATGACTAATTGTATAAAATCTCTCGCAAAAACAATTTTGCGAATGACAATGACATGTCATCGCAGATAACCCTCGCAAAACTATTGTTTTCCAATAGTACTATGTATTCTCCCTTATTACTAGTTAGGTGACAAAAATTAATATTTTTTATTTGCATTTATATTCATCAACAAATCGTGCAGTCAAACACAAATATTCAATTTGTTGGTCACGTGTTTAATTGTCTGTTGTTAAACATATTCTTATTGTGTTTTTTGAGAATACATTCTTCAATTAATTTTTTTCGCCCGTAAGAGAGGGGTTAAATATGAAACATGTAGTTTGGAGAAACAAACGAGAACATTCAACATGTAGAAAGTTAAAAGCAAGTTCATCAATCACTATCATTCGACATTTATAGCAAAGTAACTATGTTTGTCACTCCCTTTGGGAGCGTCACCCTAAACCTCACCCCATAAAACTCACCCCATACCGTCGACAAGGAGGCTCGAACTTGAGACCTCAGAGGAAATCCAAAGTGGTATTAACCACTTGGCCCAACATGTCTTGGTTGCAAACATTTTTTTAATATGACCTAATAGAGTAGAAGTTCCTATAGATCTAACATCAACCTTCTTTTTTCTTATGTAAATACAAGCAGGATATAGAATTCCATTAATACCAAGTTCAAATTTATTGAGTATGCATGTTTTACTTGAAAGTACTGATGCGTGTCAAATGATTTTGAAAAGAGCAAGATGTCACGTCCCGAAAGAATATAGGTCTCCCCCTAGAACCTTAAGGGTGGTCTTCGCGATGTGGCATGCTCATATACTTGTGAAACGAATGTTGATCAGTGTGCTAATGATGCATGTATAACCTCTTTTTCCATCATATGCGTTTTTTATCGCTTGACGCTCATGGAAAAGGCTGACCCTTATCTCCGGATGTGGGAGTTTGGGACGCCGCACGAGGGCGATTCTTTCGTCACGAGTTGATCTACTTGTTCTACTATTACAGTCAATATTTCAATGAATTATATAACAGTTGGTCATTCGTATAAACATAAGAGATCTTCGAAACAGATTACCGTGATATTAAATATTATTACTGAATTTTATATTTCATTGTTTTTTAGAAAGCAATACAATGGTTTACACGTAAAGCATATATTATCAAATTTCCAATTATTTTAGCATCTCATTCCATTCCACTTGGTGATTGAAGTCAAAATTTAGCAAAGTGGATTTTCTACAAAAGGTAATAAAAAAGCCTCAAACCGTTCATTTATTTAGAAAAAGTGAAAGTGAAAAAGGGCACAAACAACAATACGCGGCCAGCAGTAGAGAGCAGTTCTCTCTTCTTTTACATTTTCGGAAAAAAAAAAAAAAAAAAAAAACTAAATACAGAAAACAAATATGACCACAGTGGGAGTCGAACCCACGACCTTTTGATCCGAAGTCAAACGCGCTAATCCACTGCGCTATGCGGTCGGTTGATATTCACTGCATCTGTTATGTAATACAAACTAAACAAGAAACAATACTAAATTCCAAAATTGTATCAACAAAATTGCTTATTACTTATTAATGGTGAGGATCACTATTTTTTTTAACGAACACTTTTATTAAATCAAATAATCCATTACACGCACAAAAAAATCTAGTAAATTCTCTAGATCAAACAAGCGATTATCTGACTCAAAAATCAGAAGCCGAGCTAACTCTATGGTCACCGAGTTCGAAAACCGATACACAAAATAAAACCTGATACTATCGAAACATTTTATAAGAGCCAAAGAATAATCAATAAGCAAGTCTGATATGCTAGCTTCTGATTGTCCGAATTGCAAAGTGGAGATAATCGTATTTGCATCAGACTCTATAACCACTCTTCTCCACCCATGTTCGCCGCCCAATTCAACCCTTTCCGCATCGACCACGCCTCAACCTCACTCGGCTTGACAACCACATGCTTGCATTGATAGCCCGCTCCCAGAACACGGCCACTCTTATCACGCCCCACCCAACTAATTCGAGTGCGACTTGGGCTATCAAACATAGAAGCATCACAGTTAATTTTATTTGTCCCCATTGCCGAAGCAACCCAACGACGAGCCCCCACCTCTCATTGGCCGAAAACAAGCCATTCACCAAGCTCCAATCCCATACTCTTCCATCCCGCTCCAACAAGGCACACATGTGTATGAGGATACAAGAAGAAATATACAACATTAACTAACTTCTTAATTTTTCTTAAAAGAGAAATGAGAACACTTATTTTAAGACGGATGGAATATTACTTTAAAGTGATTCGAACATGAGACACAACAATAAAAATAGCCGAAAAAGATAAGTTACTTTGAAAGTAGTTGCTTCAGCTTCAGTGAAATCAAAGAATTCGCAGATCTATTCCGCCCAAAATGGGCCCTCTTCCCGCTGAGCCCCCTTCTCCTCAGTTCACAGAGACAAAATCTAATTTGTTATTCTTAGCTCTTGAATTAAAGAATTCTTATGTAGTTTAAGTGACACGACTCTCTAATTTTACCGTACTGATTCTAAGAGTGAGTGATTGCCCTTCTCCTGCTCTTATTGCCCAACCTAAGTAGTATGAGGTGTTGGTGAGACCATGACTTGAATTCTCAAAGCCTCAAACAACCCACTAACTTTATTTACCTCTAATCTTTCTTTTCTTCACCAACAAACACATTACATAAAAAGGGGGTTTCAGTCTCTATCCCACTACTACCAATTACCAAACAGCTACAGCTGATGGAGGAGAATGAGATGGGGACTATAATATAACCAATGCCAAAAAAAGCCCCTTGCTCATCATCAAGCTTATCCTCCAATCTTTTTTCTCATGTACTCATCAGGGGTCCCACTACCCATATATTTATAGTTTATTTATGTTTTGTAGTTTCAAACTTACTTTTTCATTAACATTAAATTGGCCAAAAAAACAAAACACACCATCTATTTGCTAATAAAAATTAATTTAAACAAATTGCAATCATCATATGCTTCACTTAATACTCTACTATGAAGTTGTGGCACAATTGGAATGATATAATGTTCTAATCTCTATCAATTGAGCATGTACATATTATCAAATTATTCCTAAAAGTCAATGGGTTGATTTTTAGCCAAAGTATGAATATTTGTCGTTTAGACAAAAATACCCTCGTATTATAATTAATATATTATCATTTTTCCCTTCCTTCTCTTAGTCATTATGTATTTTTGATTGATGAGCTAGTAATGAATAATCTCATATGCTCTTCATTTTTCACTTCAAACCATAAATTATAGTATTCACTATAGAATCGATTATTTTCAAATGATAAAACGTATTAAATTCGTTCAACTTTCTCTTGATCGATACGCACATTAACTTAACATTTATGGATTAATGGATACGTGGAATATTCTAATGAGAATAAGGTGCAAAGACCTTTGAAAATTTCGACAAATTTCATGGTTGTTTAACTTTGAATTGTTGATTTTTAGGAGATAAACTTCGGTACATAGTTGAATGAGAATAGGTGAAAAGAGAGTTTAAACATTAAATTTGTGGAATATTTAAGATTCTAGCAAGTTTAATTTTGAAAATTGAAATTTCATCATTGTTTTCTCCATTATAGATGATAATCAAATAAGGAAAACAAAGATGTGAGGGCAATTTTGTCCAAGTAAAAAAATGTCAAACTTGAGGCTGTGGAAATATGAGTTAAATTATATGAAAAGATAAAAACTTTGTGTAATATATAATTTAAAAATAATTGAAAGCTCCACTATAATAGGTTTATATTTAGATGACTCCTTAATCAATAATTTATAAACTCTAAATTAATGGTAAAAGAGTTGGTCAAAGTGAGCGAATCTGCAAATAATGAGAATGAGCTGGGCTGTTTCAATCCTTAGCTCACACTACTATTTTATTTGATTTTCCATTGTTTGTGTCACTTGAAAAAGAAAGAGAGCTCGTTCCATATTTGCCAAACAAACAATCTCAAAATTCCATATTCAACGGCTGGTGTGTATAGAATTTGGGTTCTCCACGCTGCCCAGAAACACTAAAACTAGAACTCATCATTATTGAGTATTGATAGGTCCTTTTCAACTCCAAAAAGGACTCTTTTTTACAGTCTCTTCCATTCATATGAACCCACAAACTTCGTTTTTGCTCCCACCCGCAAAAATCTCCAAGTGGGCGATCGATTTCGCAAGTGGGTTTTTGAGAATTTAGCTGTTTTCTGAATTGGGTGCGCTCTGGAATACAGTTTTGTCGATTACAATGATCAGTGCCAAGGAGTTTTGGACGAAGAAGACACTGATTGGTCTTGGGTTGGGCCAGTTTCTGTCCCTTCTCATCACTTCCACAGGTTTCTCATCCTCTGAGCTCGCCAGGAAAGGTTTGTTTTTTATTTCAATCTTCCAGTTTTGTTGTTGTGTTTTGGGCTATGTATAATATTTGAGTATTGACCCACAATTGCTTGTTATTGTTTATGGAATTGGGGTGAGGAATAGTTTTATTCTTTGATTTATGGTTGTATTCACCAGTTCTGGGAAAGCCTACCCAGAATGGGAAGAGGAGTTTTTTTATATTTTATTTTTAAATTTTTAGAAGAGGGAAGCTTTTCCTGAATTCTGATATATAATACAAGTGTTTTAGTGTTTATTTCCCTTTTCCTGAGTTTATATGTTTTTTGACAATTGATTGTTTTGTTTGTAGGAATAAATGCACCAACTTCACAGTCTCTTCTGAACTACATTCTGTTGGCAATTTTTTATGGAAGCATCTTGCTTTATCGAAGGAAACCACTGAAGGTTATTTGTTATTTTGCATACTTTTCTTCTTTTCTGATTATAGTCAAGGTTGAATTGCTACAATTTTAGATGCTTCTAGTGACGGAATAATTAGTGAATAGGAAGTGAACATTAACGAAGAACGGCTATAGCATAAAATATGGTTAAGTAGAATAAGATATTTACCATAAAAAAATGGACAGACCTCCTAGATTTGTGAAGCAGCTTCAGTGAGGAAGTGATTTTGATTGTTGCTTGGTGGTTGGGGCATCAATTATGTGTCTCTATCCCTTGAGAAGTGTGCCACCTGGTGTAGGTGAAAAGTGAAAGCGATAGGCAATAGGACCACCTTAATATAATTTCATTGGAAAACTTAGATAATTGATTTTATATATATGCATTGACAGTTAACATGAGCAAAAAATGAACATTCTCTGTGTAGTATCTACTAGTATTCACAGTTTGCTTTCACATGCTTTTTTTTTTCCTTCTGTTTTTCTTTACAGATGCATAACACTATCTCTTTCTTAAACTAATGCAGGCAAAATGGTATTATTATATACTTCTTGGATTAGTAGATGTAGAGGCCAATTTTCTTGGTGAGATCTCGTTGTAAACATAGTTATCTATCTTAACCTAAAATGGGTTGTTTACTTGTCTGCCAATTCATTATTCTTTCATTTACTACTCTTTCTTTCTTCTGAATAAGAGTGCAGTACATAAAATAATTCTTTCATTAAACTTGTAATTTGTTATTTGTCAAACTCTGACGTTGTATCTGTTGAACTATCCAACATTGAGAAAAATGTGAAGCTAATATCCTTTGGACATACTAGTTGGACCCTCCCCCTATAAATTTAGGCTTTGGGGTTGAAGTAAAGTTTAACATGGTATCACAGATTGTTTAATATTAGGCTTTTGCGGATCGTCTGTGTTCACTGTTAATTCTAGTCTATGTGCATGACCCATTGTATTGTCTAGCCTTCATGTGATGAGGGGGAGTGTTGAAGTACCCCATTGTGATATCAATGATCACTTGATATACTTGTTGGCCCCTTCGCTTATAAGCTTAGCTTTTGGGTTGAAGTAAAGTTCAACATATCATCTCATTGGATTTGATTCAGCTGTCTTAATTGATCAATTTAGTGGGCTTTCAATCCTTGACAATTTTTGGTTGACTGCTACTTTTCATTCTATGAAATAAAGCTATTGCATTGTGATATTTTATTTCTTGCTTCTGGTTATTTGTTATGCATGTTAAGTTATACACAATTGATTTACGAAGCCAAATCACCTTACTGTAAGTTAGCTAATCCTCATTTTCTAAGTGCAGTGGTGAAGGCCTATCAGTATACTTCTTTAACAAGTGTAATGCTGCTGGATTGTTGGTCCATACCATCCGTCATGCTCCTTACCTGGCTATTTTTGAAGACAAAGTACAGATTTCGGAAAATAACTGGTGTAGTTGCATGCGTTGTTGGTCTAGTTATGGTTGTTTTCTCCGATGTTCACAGAAGTGACAGATCAGGTAAATATATTATTCCATTACTTCTCCACCATGCATGTAGTTGCAATTCCTTAGCATGCCCATCACTCATGGCATTCTGGCTTCCACCTCATTCGTGTCTGTTTACATTAATTGCATGCGCTATATTTTTCTTTGAATGGACAGCTAACCGTTTTATGGCTTAATTTGCAAAATTACAAGTTCAATTTAGTATTGCATGTGATGTTATATTATGGTATTGGTTGTACTTAGTGGTATCATCAGTATCATGTCACACAGCTAGTATCACTCTTGATATTTTATGTATTATTATGGCTTGTAGGAGGGACTAATCCTCGTTTAGGGGATTTACTTGTTATAGCTGGGTCTTCGCTTTACGCCATCACTAATGTCAGCGAGGTAAGCTTGTTTTTTGTTTTCACATTTTTTCCATGTAGCAGGTGTTAAATGAAAATAACTTTGTTTTCTTCATGGAAAAGCTAATACCTTTCTGCCTAGGTTAAATTTTGATTACAACAAACTGGTTCCCATGCCTTCCCATTTCTTGAAATTCCAGCATTTTTTGTTTTTCATCATCATACTTCTTCCCTTTCCTCTTCTTTGTCTCTCATCTTTTCCTTCTGTTTCTCCTATCCCCTTTGAGTTTAATCCTAGGAGACCACTTAACCTATTGTACTAAAATCATGTTCATTTAGGGATCTCTATACCAAGACAATAATGAATTTCTTTATCTTGATATTAATCTTATTGGCCTCCTCCTCCCTACAATAGCCAACTATTTTATTAATTTCTAAGTTATAATGGCTTTTATTATAACTTTTGATCTTTTATTGATAAATGGCATGAATGCAAATAACTGAAATATAGTTTTTTTTTCTTCTTCTGATGTAAATAGACTGTTGGTGTATACGTGTGTGTTTGCCTATGTTTTATGCTATAATTGCATTCTTATCTATATTTTAGTAAGTCAATATTTTCTCTATTTCCTGCAGGAGTTTCTTGTGAAGAATGCTGATAGAGTTGAACTCATGGGTATGTTGGGCCTTTTTGGTGCTGTGATCAGTGCTATCCAAATGTATCCTTGATTTGAGGATAGACTGTTTTCTGTTTTGTCTTTTATTAGCTTAAATTAGCCCAACTATTCTTTGAATGTCATGCATCTCTTCGAATATCGTTGTTTAAGGAAACCAGATCATTAAACAAGTGCCACTGTGCTCTTATAGTTTATAAATGCGCGGTTTGATGATTTTGATGCTATAATAATTTAAAGAGGCCATGCCACTGGATATATGGCTTTATTACCCTGTCCTATTTACAATTCCATTTTCAGTTTACATTCCTTGACAACGTCTGTAGAAGCATACTCGAGCGTGGTGAGCTCAAATCTATTCACTGGACTGCTGGAGCTGTAAGTATCTCATCCCTTCTTGTCTGTCTTTGTGCTCAAGAATTACTACCATTTTGCAACTTGGAATCTATCAAATAAGCAACTTAAATCACGAGGTCAAGGAGAGTGGAAAAGTAGTAGTAATGAATAGTATTTAGGTCATTAAACCTTGGTTTAATACCTTGGGTTTAGTTGGGACCTGGCTGGTCAGTTTCCAATAGGTGGGGGGTCACCAAGGTATTAAACCCTTAAACCTTAGTAATACTCTGGAATCAAATACTTGGACAAAGTAAGGGACTGAATTTCTGTATTAGCTTCCCAACCAAGTGATAGTTCGACCATGATTATTTCATATGCATGGGTGACACTTATCAAGCTTTAGTTTGGCCTTTTAATTTTATCATATGTGAAATTTCTATGTTTTCTTCATATCTACTGAATATTATGTCGCTTTTTTATTGATTTCAGGCTCTCCCATTTGCTGGATTCTCAGTGGCTATGTTTCTGTTTTACTCATTAGTTCCTATCTTGCTTAAGGTATGACTTGTAGCTCTGTAGGCTTCGCATGCTTGTTATTTTGTACAGAGTTGAAATTTCCAATTGTGAAGCACGGTCCACACATGAAATGAAGGCCATGAAGTTGGAGTTGAAGAAAAATGGTTGACTGGCTCTTGTTTTCCGGGGCATCTTTTTTTCTTCTGCACTGATATGGTCATGTTCTCCTCACAGATAAACGGATCCACAATGCTAAACCTCTCGTTGTTGACATCAGATATGTGGGCTGTCTTGATTCGCATCTTTGCATACCATGAGAAGGTCTGTAAGCTAGCTGTGCATATACTTCTATTTTTCACAGCAAATTTCTGATCCAATTTACAAACTTATGAGTTGTGAGAATTTGAAATTTGGCTATCTGAATGCTGTTATTTTATCTAGGTTGATTGGATGTACTTTGTGGCTTTTGCGGCTGTTGCTGTTGGGCTAGTTATCTACTCAGGGTAAGTCTTTTTTGCAACTTTCTCCGGCTATTTTTTTCTTGTAGTTTAAGATTATAGAGGGAATGGTACATTCGTTGACTTGAGTTTACTCGAGGATTGAGGTCAACATCACGCCCCAAGTCCATTAGGCTTTCAAGTTTCAATTGTATCCAAGTAATATGGGCATGATTCTAAACTCGTACACAATTTTGGATTATACTAATATCTAGACTTCGTCGAGCTCACAAGCTGGCTCGAATCGCAGTACTGCTGCATGAACCTAGCTAGATTCCACGAGCTATTTGAGCTTGAGGCCAGCCTCTACCATGTTAAGCTTTAACAACCAATGTGCTTCTCATAATTCATATTTGGTTAGTCGTAAGTACATCCCAATGGTGTGAATTGAAACTAGTTTTGCAAATGCAGAATGCGAAACAAACCTAAAGTAAACTCAAGTCAACGTCTGTATAATATACTCAATATTACTTTTGTCTGATGCATGTGTAATTTTGTTCGCAAGTAATCCCCTTTATGCTAGCAACCAACGTATGTATAATACTGTCTCCTTTAATGCAGGGGTGACAAAGAAGAGGATCAAAACCGTGCTGATGTTGCTGACGAAGATGCAGAACAACAAAGCAAGCATTTTGACGAGGAGGCTGGGAGCTCAAAAATGGGCGAAAATAGCAAGGCGTAAAAGTGCATAGCATAGTGGCTTCATTGCTTGGACTTTAGAGAATGAAAACAAGAACTCAGTGGAAGTTGTTGCATATTCATGAGTCAGCTCTGGAGATATAGGGAAGGGTTCTTGTTACATATTTAGATGCTCTGCAGAGATGTTGAGCATAGCATGGAATGTTACTGCCACTGAAAATACTCTAATATATCCATTAGTTTTGATTAAAATTGATACAATGTCTGATAAATTAATTATTGTTATTTTTTTTTGAAAACTAAGCATGCTGATTGAATAAAATTTTGGTTAATTACAAAAGATGCCATACAACATTTTTATCATTTCCATCTTTGCTTACTGCCTAATTTCTTAAAGTTCAACAAACAAATAAGAAATACTTAGAAATTAGAAGATGCCTCAAAACCATAGCATGCACAACTTATAATAGTTATTATTAATATGACCTGTATTATGGGAAGCTGAACCAATATTCAACAATTTGATGAGTGGGTCAAAACCCACTACTCCCTTGTACAGGATCCAACTAATTTACAAAGATGCTACTACAGTACAGCCAACAAAACTAACTTGGAGCCTTTTATGGGAAAAGTAAATAGAGGACCCTTCAGGTTTGACTCGAGCCCGAAACTTATTTCGATAAGTGATGCTACTCATACAACTACTGATAACAGAAAGAAATTAATGTTTACTACGTCCGTTACTGACAGTTTTCAGTTTCTTTCGGCGTGCACGCGGGAACAAGAGTTGCTGAATCTGCTTCTCTGCTGCAGCTTCTGAAGTTACCTGCAAATACATCATGTGCATAGATTGAGAATGTAGCTAGCAATAACGAGTTCTTTGGCGTGACTGAGAATCGAACTTGGTCTATGCATAGCAGCTCAAAAGGTTATAGAAATGAAAGATATAAATGGAAACATGAAGGGGCTACTTGAGCACTTTTTGTTAATATATTTAAACTATTTTGGTAAATGAAAATAAATATTAAACAGCATTATTACCCGAACTTTGAAGGGAAATCGATGAGTTCGTATTTCCGTCCCAGAGAAAACTCTAACATCTATGCCGAGACTATCAACACCTATCAAATTAGCTCCCTGTTCAGCCAAAGAAGCTGATCAGAGACTCAGAGGTCTGTTCATATGAATAGTAGAAAAAACAAGTATGGCACACCATAAATTTCCCAGAGTAAGAAGTACATTAACAAAACAAAATTTCACTACAAGATTTCAGATATATCTTAAAAGGCATGTACTTTGCATGTGAGTCGAAAATTGAAAGCGTATCGACAACAGGAATTCAATTCTCTGAAGAAGTTGAATAGCTTTTTCAAATAATATTCTTTTACAGTGAGCAGACAACCACCCCTCTCAATATGATCAAGGCTGAATGCAACCATAGCAACTTGAAGGTTGAGATATCACTTTTTTACTTCTAAGACTTGAATAACCCAGTAAAGCCTTAATCTCTACCAGGTGTCAGCTACATGAATACTCTTTTTCCTCCCACCTCTAACACTCCCCACCCCTTCCGACAAGATTCGAACCCACAACCTCTACTAGAGAAGTGTGTGATGCTTGAACCATTAGGCTGTCCCCTTGGGGTCTATTCCTTTTATCCTTGGATCAAGTCAACCCCTTGTCACTAGTGTAATTATACATCTTGATCAGACAAAGGCCTGCCATCTCTGCACTAGGACATTTGTGGTTATTTTGTTCCAAATATGCACATTTTCTTCTCAACTTTGGCACTTAAACATGATTTCTGTATAATTCAATATAATGCTACCAACTGCTACTGAAAGCTCATTTTCCTTAATCATTTCAACGTTAGTCAATGGAATAGTGAAGGACTTGTAATGAACTAGTGACCAATGAAGCAAAGATGTTGAAAGCTTGCAGTCTTTAACAAGGCATATTCAGATTTGTAAAATTTTGAACATTGGTAAGATTTTTTTAATGGCATTGATGCTTGTCGACTGCTAAAACAAAAGAGCTATATTGTATCTTGTACAGAAAAGTCATAAGCATATTTAAGGATGCTTGAGTTTCAAACTTAAGATAGAAGAACATACTCAGAAATAGAATTGGGACTGTAAGGTTCCTATGAGTTATGGAGTAGCTTGTCAAGTGTTTATGTGTGTTGTTAATTACTCAAATAGATGTGTATAAGTTTTCCATGTCAGCTTCTATATGCACATAAAAGAACCATAATTGTGACTAATGTGAAATAGGTTTGCTCTGAGGAAGCCATCAAAATCTGCACATTTACTAAGAAATATGCTTTGATCAGAAAACGTGTAATCAATGACAGAAGTTGATATCATACGAAAAAAGTATCACAAGAAGTTGCCAACATTAAGGTGCCCAACAAATGGAATTTCATCCTACAAATAGGGGACAGCAAACAAGAATTTCATGCAAAGGACAGAAACAGAGAGGTATACCACACTGAAACTATTTTTACCTCAACATGGAAACCCTTCTTTTTGCAAAGAGCTTTAAGAGCAACATCACAATCAACTCCCTTTTCATTAAATCGCTCAACTATTGCTGAAGTAGAGTGTAGAAGAACATCAGCCTCTGCATCTTGAAAATCTTGTAAACTGATTACAGACTGCATTATTCAGAGAAATGTAGAATTATAATTAAAGTTGGTTGAATTTTTTATACAACGATAGTTAGGTCAAAACAGAGGAACAAAGTTAAGCTGTTATTCAAGTAAGAGTACTGTCATTGTGACAGTTCTAGAAGTATTGTTTTGGGGACAACTGAAAGACCAATTTAGTTCATCTTCATCTGCACTTTATGATTAATAATCACAATTGGTTTGAATATACTTCAATATTACAGCTCGATAAAGGATAAATAAGTCAATTTAGTAATTATGACCATGGATAGTGCGATATACGTGCCTGAACACCATACACGGAGAATAGATCTACTCTCATAATCTCCAACCTGTAGAGAGTAGAGCTAAGTTTGTTTCCTTCACTTCTGGAATCAAAGCTCAAAAGTCCACCATCTTAAACAAAATTTAAATAAAATAAAATAAGTAAGATGGAAAAATCTTGCATGTAACTAAATGATAGATACCGGTAAGAAATAGCAAAATCTTTATCACAAGAACCTTTATATTTCACTTACAGTAGAGGGGATGCATTAGCTGGCTAATGGCTATATAATTAGACAGCAACAGCTTTCTACAATGTTGAAAGAATCTCAAATCTTAAGAATTTCTCCTTTTCAGGATCCAATAAAACTAATGATTGCAACTAAGTACTAACAGCATATAGTTGATATAAAATTGGAAAAGTCATTTATGAAACAGGATGTTCGAATGTCATCTCCTAACATGGTTAAATATGGGTTCACTTTATAGGTATTGGTCCAGAAGTCATGCAGGCCTAAAAATAATTTGGTGGAGTATTTTGGAAAGAAAAGAAAAGAAAAGAATAAAATTATATAT